>JANIJG010006760.1:0-102866 GCA_024611175.1 Megaceryle torquata
TTTACTCCCAAGTTCAGGGTTTTTGGAGAGCTAAATGAATACTTTGGTGAAAAGCAGTTGAGAATCCAAACTCACTTTGACAAGGAGATATGCATGTTAAATTCAGAGAATGATAAAACCTTGCTAAGCTGGTTTCAGTTTATGCCGTAAACTGAAAAGTTATGTCATAGTTTTTTATTTAAACTAAAGCTGGAGCCTTTGTTTTATGTCAACAACAATTCTGTTGTGCTTGCTAATACTGGTGATAGCAAAGTGAGATGGAAGCGAAGCACAGATCACTGAGCTCCAAATGGAGGTCGTTTTGGTACAACCCTTACAGTCATTATACAAAAACTAGTTGTTATCATTCCATTCTCTTGGAAAAAATGTGTATTATATTTAGAAAGCTGTAGAGATAGGCTTAAATTATATCGAATTTGTGCCTGATGAGAACAAAGTAAGATTTTGGCGCATTGGTTTGATTTCACTATTAATAATAATTCAAAGATTAGTCATAACAGTCTTCTGTTTTAATTAAAAATCAAAATTAGTCTAATAGAAGAGAATCATAGAACCATACAGAACCATTCATCAAGTCCAAGTGTAATGCTGACACTGTCAACTCTACCACTAAACCATGTCTCTAAGCACCATGTCTATGTGTCTTTTAAATACCTCCAGGGATGGTGACTGAACCACTTTCCTGGGCAGCCTGTTCCAGTGCTTGACAACCCTTTCTGTGAAGTAGATAACCCTTTTGGTGAAGAATATTCCAGACTGCAAAAGATTTGACCTCTGTTAAAGCCAGAAGTCTCCCAGCATTGCTTCTGTAAAACCTTTGCCTTTCACAGAGCACCATTACCTAATATCTTCTCTGATCCTCAGCCTGCCTTGCCTCTGGCAATGCTGGTGGCTGAGGAGCTCCTGTGTGCCGATGGCACTCCATGAAATGCCCCTAGCAGACCTGGAGAGAGCAGCAAAAACTGAAAACTGCAGTTGGCCAAAGCTGTTCCTCAATGGACTCCAGGGGAAAATGTAGTTTCTGCCCTCACCACCTCTGGTGTTTGCTAAAAGCATTTCCTTAACTGCAGATGAAAATGTCTTTCCAAGCTGTTACATGGAACTACTTTTCCCCATGAATGGAGTGAAACAAAGTTTAAAATTTACAGTTTCTATTCCCACATTTTTTTTTAACAGAGAAGAAACTAAGTTTGCCAGTCACAATTGTCTTTATCTTACTCTATTGTGGTGATACCTTATACACTGGTGGTCCCAGTTACCCTAGTGCTCACTAGACCTGCTTGGTTTCTTGCTAATTTTCTGCACAAGCAGATCTTTCAGAAACATTATTTGCTCTACCTATTTTATGATTACACTGCAGCTGTTACTGGCCTCTTGTACAGCACAATCGCTTATTGACAGCTAAATAAACTCATACCTAAAAGAATAAGGAAGGATATGGACAGATCTTTTACTTCATCATTTACAGATATCACAGGGTCTGACAGATGTTTTTGACTTCATTCAAGATTTTAAAGTTTAAGTTTATTTGATGGGTTATGAGAAATATACTTAAAATATTAAATATTCTGTGAAGGGTTTTAATGACGAATTGCACTCTTCTTTTTTTTTTTTTTTTTTTTTAATGGCCAACAACAGTTTAAATCTTATTTGTATTGTAAGGTTTGCAGGGAGGGAATTCACCTCTGAGAAATGTTACAACCACCAGTAAAACTGATCTCCTGTTAACTAGAGTCTAGCAAGTCCCTGAGAGTTGTGCAGCATTAGAAAATGTAGCAACACCAGGCCACAAATATTAGAAAGAGGTAGAGGAGGAGGCTTCTATTTTAAGTATTTCAGCTGTTTCAGGTTTTTGATTTAGAAAAAGTTAAGCATGTAAACATCCCTCTCCTGTGCATCTTCCACTTAAGCCTCTCCATGTTTTTTCTACACTCTTTATCCCTTTTTGTCACATTCTTCTCCTGTTTTGGTTGACCTCTGACTGTCCTTTCCTCATCAGTGTCCATGCAATCTAAAGTCCTCTGCTCACTTCTCCTTTACCCCCTGAGAAGTGCCACTCTTTCTATCAAGGGATTTCACTGTCTTTATACACATCATCCCTATAGTTTTCTGCCACGTTTTCCTTTAGTTAACTTGCCATACCCTCAGAAATTCTGCAAGCTGACTTTTCCTGTTGCATATAGTATTTCTCAGCTTAATGAAAAGTGAAAGCATTGCCCGTTGCCCTGGTTAGTGAATTCTCTCTCTTTCCAGTGTGCTCCTATGCAGTGGTAGAGAGATCACTTCGGTCATGGCTTTTTATATGTTATTATTAATAAGAGGTTGATTTTTTTCAGCAATACTGAGCACTCAAAGCTCAGTGCTTAAACCTGCAACTGAAGTTAATAGCATTTTATCTTGAACATACAAAAATCTGTTTGTGTGTATTTTGAAAAATCCTGTCTTTAATATTTCATATTGATCATCCAAAATGAGAGGCTATTTTTTCTGTTAATTTCCTATGTGCATAAATTCCTCATCTGTAAATTCTTATCAATTGTAATGGTGTTGTGAAATCAATTTATTAATGTCAATGCTTCACACCATTGCTGTGCTTATGAGTGCTGTGGAAATCGATCACTCAGTCCTAAGATTAAAGTTCTAATAATGTTCTATAAATTTCTCTAAAGATGACACAATGAAACATCACGCTAAAATGAAACACAGGAATGCTGATGATTAACTCGGGAGTGACTTTTTTGCCCCTCTACTGGAGGCAGGATTCTCGGAGAACAGGATTAATGATGTGGCTGAAAATTTTGCTTTTGTGCCTATCAACAGCAAACCTTCTGCTCTTTCCTAAATTTGTAATGCTCGATTTTGCAAGCTTAGTAATGTTTCTTGAAATTAGTCTTACGTGTACAGTGCAGACAGCAGTAATAACTATATATCACTTTAATCAGGCAAATTCATGGAAGTCCTGTTTATTAGATTTTCAGTCAGATTTTCGGTATAATTGGCAAAGTAACAGTAAAAAATTCTCCCCCAGCTGAACGCAGAAAAAAAAATTCTTTAAAATTAAGTTTGCCATCCAAGATTGTTAGAAATTAGAAATATTTTAAAGCAAATATATTGTAAACATTAAGGTAAAATGCAAACCTTTGACCCTATGTCAGACTTTCAACAAGAAAGATCTTCTGCCCAGAATTTGCAAATATCCTTCCTTTGTCTTTTCATATATTTTAAAGAGGGAGCTTTATAGCTTAATCCAACATCACTGAGGTCAGTGAGAGCTTGTCCCTTTCTTAAGAACTTGAACTCTTACACAAAAAGTGTAAGCTCTAACTCAGAGTTTTTTCGTTTTGAGAATTGGTCACAGTTTTCTGTGTTTTCCAGTGTTTCCATTTGTGGTTTGGGTTAATTTGTTTGTTCTTTCATTTTCATGCAGGTATTTGTTCTGCCTTAAAATTGACAGTACCATCTCATACCATCCATGGTATTGAGGGGCAACCACTCCATCTTACTGTTGACTACAATTTCAACACTACCGCTTCTGAAATCCAGATAATTTGGCTTTTTGAGAGGCCTCAAAGTAATCCAAAATATGTACTTGGCTCTGTAAATCAAACAGTAGTTCCAGACTTGGAATATCAACACAAGTTTACCCTCATACCACCAAATGCATCTTTGATGATCAATCCATTGGATATCAGTGATGAGGGCAATTATATTGTAAAAGTCAATGTTCGTGGAAATGGGACAATAGCTGCCAGTCAAAAGATTCAAGTAGCTGTTGATGGTAAGTTAGTAAAATACAGTATCTTCATTTTGAAATTATAATTGCAATAGTTTTGAAGTCTCAGTTCTTAGTATCCAGTTACGACAGTGTATCATTTAGTCCAACCATACCTATGGTTATATATTTCATATATATGGATATATGAAAAAAAAAAAAAGAAATAGAAAATAATTCTCTGAAACAATAAGGCTACTGTAATTTATGTGTTATATGGAGTGAGCCATGCAACTGTTGGACTTGAAATAATTAAATGAATGGCATATCAACATGACAAAGTTGTAGCTGCCATTTAACTGCCATACTTGCCACAGTTTGCAGCCATCCTCACAAACAGATCAACAGCATGTTTCACTGGTTCCTGTGTCAGCAGAGCTGCAGGCAGCCATACCAAGGAAGTCACAGCCTGTGGGCAGTGTCATGCTTTGCACTCTTTTCATTTCTGTGGCCCCAGGGCTCTGCTTATGAGGCAGAAGCTGGAGGCCATGATATACCTGACTGCAACCTTTGTTGTATTACCTTTAATATAAACAGTCACGTTTTATTTAAGTACTAGAACAATTACTAGTACTACAGTCACCAGCTGAGGATATGGCCTTCTCTTTTCATCTTTTAACCACATTTAATAAACAATATTGGAAACATGGGTACTTTCCAGACAGGATGATGATGGCTATTTGTATCATCTTAGCAGTGAAGACTGTAATATACTGGCTCATCACTTTTATAACTCTTTGTATCTCCTTATTTTACAGTTCCTGTCACAAAGCCAATTGCACATACTGAACCATCCTCAGGGGTAGTGGAATATGTAGGGAATATTACATTAAAATGTACTGTGGGAAAAGGTACAAGGGTAGTTTTCCAGTGGATGAAAAATGGGAAGTTTCTCCATGCTGGCCCCAATTACATCTTTTCATCAAACAATGCAACTGTTCTAATTGTTCCTGTTGTAAAAGAAGACATTGGGAACTACAGCTGTCTGGTATCTAACCCTGTCAGTGCAATGGAAAGTAAGATAATTGCACCAACCATATATTGTGAGTATATGAAATATTCATAATTACCTTTATATAAGTGATCTGGCTGGAAAGAGTGCCTCTAACTCTGGACAGACAGAAAACAGTTGAGTCAACATTATAGGTGAGCTTGCATTCAAAATGAGCTTGTTTGCAACATCTTTAACTTAAAACAGTCTAAAAAAAAAAGTTACTCGGTGTTAGAGAAGATGAGTCTGAACTGCAGAATTCAAATAGGAACTTCAAGAATTCCACAGTACAGATATCTTCAGATCTGGAGGAGATGTGACTCAAAGGAAAAAATAATCGGATGGATATATATAAAAATATTGTTACAGATGGAGACAACAAACAGTACCAAAAAGCTAAGGACAGGAAGTACCAGGCTGAAGGACTGGTATTAGTGGTTTTCCTTATGATCATTTTGAGTCCAACCCTGTTTAATATTTCCATTAATGACATCAGCATAAAGATTGGGACTATGTCACCGAAGTTCACCTGTGACATTAAAAAGAGAAGATTCAATGACTTTGACAGAGTAATAGAACTAGTATGAAATTTTCTAGTGAAAAATAAATGGGCATGCTCCTATGGAGCATAAAAAAACATGAACCGCTGGTAAGATGGAGATTGGTTGAGAAATAACTGAGGCAGGAAGCCTAGGTGATTGAGACAAGATGTCTGAACTAGAAGTGTGATTCGGGCATGAGAAAGACAAACGTAATTCTAGGGTGTTGGCAAAGTGTTTCCAACAAGGAAATAAGGGGAATACTAAAGGCACACAGAATGCGAAACCACATGTAGAATATTGTGTGCAGTTCCTGCACATCCCAGATCTCAATCATATCAGACAGGAAACAAACAGAACAGAAAGGAATGGAGAAGAGACCCCAGTCTGGTTTAGCAATATCAGAGGTGAAAGGAGTGTTTGCTTTCCACATCCAGTGGGAAACATGAGGGAGCAAGAAAAGTTGTATAAAGACCAACGTTGGCAGAAGAATAGACAATATGCTAGCCATATATTTTGACTGGAAATGATGACAAAGGAAAACTAACTCTGAGAATAGATTGATTTCATTAATTAAATGAGTTAGAGGAAATGGAAGACTGATTTAGTCAACTACATCTTAGAAAGGGCACTCTCATTTTGTTCCTTATCCCTTCTGTAATGTCAGCTCCCAGTGCCTCCAAGATTTGCAAGTAACATGTGTTATATACATGACCTTGCCAGGCTCTGATCCTCATGTTCTCAGTGGTCAAAGTGTCCTTTTCAGATAAGAGATGAAATCAGAAGGTCAGGATCTACTTTGACACCAGTCCTGTTCAGATATAACCAGTTTACACAGTGGCACGGTGTGGATGGCACAGAGCAAGGACTGGAGCTGGATTCTTGTCCAATCTGGTAGCTGGTGTACAGCCCATGCCCTAGACCTGGTATGATTGCACTAAGAGCATATTCAGAACCTACAGCTCTTATTATGTCTTACTTTCCTTCTCCTTTCATCTGATTATCCATTCTGCTACTTATTTATTTTTAATTATATCTTTGAAGAATTGGATAAGGGGGTGTCTTGCATCTAATGGGGGGAGGGGGGTGTGTCTCTACACCGCACCAGGAGAAAATACTGCCTAAATTAGCAGAGACTAACATGGACTTTGTTAGGCAAGAGCTGGTCCCTTGGGTACAGATTATAAAATTGACAGCAATGCAGACAAGATGAAGGAGATGCTGCAAAGAGTCCTAAATGGAGCAGATCTGACTTGATCTTCCATCCCATTAGATAGAGGAATCATAATAAAATGCTCTACAAGGAAATAACCAGCACCAATAGAGTTTTAACTTATCATTACTGTATTAAAAAATAATATTCTTTCCTCAAGGTAGCACATTTTTAAATGCCTGATTTTGTACAGTCACAGTCTCAGGTCACTTAAGTGCTTAAAGAGCTAAGAAGGAGATCTGCATGTGTATGAATGCACTGCCTTTACTGCTTTTCTTACTTTCATGAGCTATGAAAGGGCCCTATACACCTTGCTTTTCAAAGAATACCTACACAAAACACGGGGACACTGTATCCAGCACAACCTGTTATCCTTCTTACAATGCAGTAAAATCAGGTCACAGTAGAAAAATATCTGCCATTCTTACTACCTTTTGGACTGCTCTTTTCATTTGTGGCACAGCCCATTTGGCATTTGCAATCTCTTCCACACGGCACTGGCTCCAGAGCTCTTACCTCACTGATGGCTTTCTGGGACACTTGCACTAACAAGGTGTGTGCCCTTCAGTCTTATGTCTCATACTGACTCCTCCTTCCTCCCTCACTCAACTACATGTATTTTCCAACAAATTTGAAAAATCTTTCTTGAGTTCTGAACTGAAAACCTGATTTTGACCCATTGTTTAGCAGAACTTTAAGAATCTCAAAGTTACTTCAGTGTCCACATTTCTGGAAGCTTTTGCTCCTTGAGTGATTGCAATATACAGCTGAAAAGATCTTCATATATCAAAACCTCTGAGATTCTGTTTTTCTCCACAGGTGCACATAAGTATATGCATTTTCAGAACGTACTTTTAATTTAATCAGAACAGAGGATTTGCTTTGTGCTTAACAAAACTTGAAAAAAATATTAAGAGAAGACAATGCAATGCTGAAAGCCTGCAATACGTGTACTACTATCCATACCCAAGCTAGTGATGGGAGCTGGGGTCTTACTTCCTGAGCTATACCAAGTCACATAAATTGGCTTGCAGAGGTAGTTTGTATCCCAGCTCCCAGTTGTCAATAACAATCCAGAACAGGCCCCAAGATCAGTATGTGCCATATGTCATTGCTGCAGGGCAGTTACTGGAGGTGATAAAAAAAAAGGTCACTCACAGTAAATACCTGCCATCTGCTTGGAAACTGTAACAGTCTTGTGGTGATAGCAGCAATTGGAAATATTCCCACAGAGCAGTAGATTGTTACTTAGAACAGATGATTTATTATTTTACAAGTCATTTAGTTAACTGGCTTTATGGAGAAAAGAGGCAGGTTTCTGTTGAGAACAATACTGGAAAGGAGAAGTAGAGCTGAGGGATCCATGAAAGCTGTCACTGTGTTTTTTTACTAAGAATCAATAGTGTTTTGTTCTTCATTTCTCATTAATATTATTCTGCTTCTCCATTAGCTATGATGATAATGCACCCCAGAACATAGTAATTGCAGTAGTGTGACCCATAAATAAATTACTTCAGGACTGGAAGAAACTGCTCTCATGGAGGCTGCAGCAGAAACTGTTGTACTTTACTAACAGAGTGAAATTTAACAGAATAAGTGGGATTTCCTTCTTTGGGATTTCCAAAGCTAGAATATGTTTAGTCCTAGAGAGGAAGTGGTTAATTACCTGGCCCTAGAGAAGAAATGGTTAATTTTCAGAATCATCCTTGGAGCTGAGTATATCCCTCAGCTACGCAGTGTTTAGGGATCTCAGTGATGTACGCAATGCCCAGGAGAGGCAAAAGACTGATCCAGGCAAATCAGAAGGGTTGCCTGATGTTTGCATTGACTTCGGCGAAGAATGCCCCTTTTCAGACCTTGCCAAGGTTTAGCTAATTCTAAAGAAAACTTTTCATTGTTTTTTTCCAAACATACCTCACCAGCTAGTGTGCATCAGTGGTTTTATACTGGTTTCTTTCAATTGGCAGCTTTCATACAATAAAGTAGTTATGTAGTTAGTGTTATCTGTCTATGATGCACTGTTACAATACTGATAAAAAAGCAAAACACAGTTCCAATTTTCTTACAGACTGTGGCAAATCTCCCACTATAGTGAAGGGGCACAAAGACCACTCAACTATTCTTACCATTAATCTCTGTTTACTTATAAACCAAACGTTTTATTATTAGTGAAAATAAAAGCTGATTCTTCTAAGAAAGAAGAACCAGATAGGAGGAACCACTGAACTGCCTTGAAAAGTTAAAAACTGTTTTCCTGCCTACAAATAGTGTGTGAAGGGTTTTACTTTCATTTATGGGAAAGTCAAAGTTCAGTACATCTCTCTCTTTTCACATTCAAAAAAAGGTATTAAATGCCTGTATCAGTTGAGCCCCTGTGAGAGGCTGGTGGTCTGGGAGGGCTCCCCAACCACAGAAACAGGCAGCCCAAGTGAGGTCAGCCAAGCCAATGGGGCGGTGATAGGTCTGCAGTTCCCAGAAATGCTCCTTACAGGGTCAGCTGGCTCTTGGATGCAGTAAGACAGATGACTTGGGAACTGCAGAGCCTGTAAAAAAGCAGCCCAGCATCTACAGTTTAAAAAATTATTTGATTCTTCAGTGGCTCCTGCAATGCAGGTAGGAGCAACACTAATTCATGCTGAAGTGAATCTGTACTGCACTGCCCAAGTAAATATTCTGCATGATGTTGGTCCTTCCTTACAATGAGATTGCAAGAAGCTTACTGCTAAGAAGTAGAGAAAATAAAAAGGTTGGCAAGTTTGCATTGTGAAATAGGGACATTTGTTCAAGAGTGGACCAAACTGATGTCATGGTGTGATAGTCTACTTTCTCTTATCTAAGCCTTCACAAATAGAGAAAAAACTCCAGAGGCCCCCACAGAATGGCCTGTTTCATAGTGTGTGCTGTTTCCCTATGTGTTCTTGAAGAATAAATCAGTCTCATAAAAAAAGAGAGACAAGAAGTAGAAGTGTGAATGTTAGAAGAACGTCTAACGTCAGCCTGAGTTTCCTGATGTGAAACAGAATCTGAAATGTGCTTCATGTAGCAGGGAATTTCACATTCAAACCCAGATACATTATCTTAATGCTTCCAAGGCAACCATAGGAAGGTGGAAATAGTACTTGATTGCACTTTCTATAGTGGACACAATATTGATTTATCTGTCTTTCTGCTATGCCGTTCTGTGTGAGACACTTGTAAGCAGCTTTAGTGAACTTCAGGGATCCTACCTTAAAGATGTTATTCGTATTTTCTTGTTTTGGCTTCTGTCAATATGAGGTCTGTGTTTTTTTGTTTATGGATGTAAGCCCTTAGGGAATTTGCAGCATTGAAATGATTAGTTATTTTTACTGGGAAAAATAATTTAATAAGGCACATTTTGATTATGATATTTTCTACATTAATTTCTATACTTAGATCCCTATAAATATGTATCTTAACATGTGAAGATACAAAATTCCCATGATCTGAAATGATCTATTAAAAATAGCACAGGAAATATCATATTTTAATATATTGTTTCCCTTCCCACTTTCCTATGAAGATTACTTTAAAAATGCTTAGCTGCTCAACTTTCTGAGTAATGAACACATGACTACTGGACAGTATATACCTCTTATAATATTCAGAAACACATCTTTCTTTCAGCACGGGGGCTTACTCTTGCAAGGAATGTAAATGTTGAAATAGTAAAAGCCTACCAAAGTGGGGGGAGGGTTAAAGTTTATTTCACCAGTCATTTATAACAAACTTTTTCTGGAGTTATCTAAGGCACACCTTCTATATTATACCTGTAGTACAGTTCCCCAGATAATTACTATACTGCAAAGTATTACAGTGAATGTTTATGTATTTCAAGTCTGATCCTGTTTTGTGCACTCTTAAATGTGCAGAGAAATTACTTACACCAATAAGTTTGGCATTTATGTGGAAAGGGTCAAATACATTCCTGAAGAACTGCTTCTTTATTTCACAGCTTTTCCAACTGTTTTCAGTTTTTATTCTTTTCATCATACTGAGCAGTGCATAGACCTGTGCTGTTGCCATAAACAGTGATTAGATCAGTATTAAGCGGGTGTAGTGAGATAAACCTAGACAAACCTAGTAAACCTATTGAACTGAAAGCCTTTTCATTGAAACAATTGAATCTAATGCCAGCCATTCTAAAAGGATAGTTTAACTAAAAAAATCAAAGATTTTAGATATGCTTCCATTTAAAGTTTAATTACACAGTTTTCTTTTATTTTTTGAACTTTGTTTTGTTTTTTTTTTTTTCAATGCAGATGGACCTTATGGACTTAAAGTGAGATCGGATAAAGGTCTGAATATAGGGGCAGTGTTTACAGTTGACATTGGGGAAGTGATACTATTTGACTGCTCAGCAGATTCAAATCCACCAAATACTTATTCATGGATTCAAAGGGCTGACAATACTACCCATGTAATCAAATATGGACCCCATCTGGAAGTTGTATCTGATAAAGTGGCCCAGAAGACAATAGATTACATTTGCTGCGCTTTCAACAACGTGACTGGAAAACGAGATGAAACTCACTTCACAGTTGTTGTTACTTCTGTAGGTAAGAACATTAATTCCTTGCTGTAACTGTAATGTCTGAGCAGAGTGTCAACCCCAGAGAAATGAAATAATTCTGAGAGAGAGAGTATGTTTCAGAAATGAGCTTTTTGCTAACAGTGTAGTAAAGGGGAATTTTGGCCATTCAGTGGGATCCGGGTTTTACTCACCATGTGACACTGCCTGGGACAACACCCACTAAAGACACTGAAATTTTGTTAGAGTTTGACACTAAAATATATTTCCCCATTTGGAACTTCATCCTTTGGATAGAAAAAGCTTCCTCAGTAGGCAGATCTCATCATGACCGAGTAACATGGCAAATTACTCTGTTTCTTTTTGCCTTTAAAAATTATAATGGTGAGTGGAGAGAATGGAAATCTGCTGGGTGCCAAGATGGTGCTTTCATCCAAAGGGCTGATTTTGTCCAAGGCTCACTGTCCCACAGTTTTCAGGAGCTGTGAGCCCTGGGGCCACCAGGTAACCCGTACATGGGATAATTTCAAGTGTACATCACCAACTAAAATAACCAGGCACAGACTTGCAGCAATAAAGTTCTTTAATATTTTTCCAGTCTGATTAGGTATTGTAAGACCCTTTAGTTTAGAGTATGATAATGATGCAAACTGTGATGATGAATGGTTTTATTACAATCTGTTTACACAAATTATTCTACTGTCATATACAGGAATCTGTAGACTGACTGCTAGGTTCTGCTGAATGCACATCTTTATTTCTGATACATTATAACCTCAGCTCCTGTATCAGATTGCATTTAACAGCAACAAAGCAGTTTTTCAGAAAAGCTCCAGAAGCATGCAACAAAGAAAAAGATATTGAGGAAGTCTGATATCTCTTTTTAATGTAGATCGATACAAGTATTTTCAGATAAAGAATGTACACTATTAATGTTCAATAGATAGAATAGATTGCCTTTTAGAAAATTTAACAAAGCAATTTCACTTGTGCAGAACAAAGAGCTCAGCCATTTGTTAGTAAGATAAACAAGGAGAGCAGATGTCCATTGTTCAGGCTGACTTACGGATTGATCAGAAATCCATGGCTCTCAGTATGCTGGAAGGAAGACAGGTTGAAATTTTACAATGGGAATTCTGCAATTTAAAACTAAATGTGATTAGTGGTGAAAGCACCAGAGCTATGTGTTAATAGAATTAAACGTGACATTAGTCCAGGAAGTTCATGTAAGCTATGATATATATGTGAATATCCATCAGTAAGTGTTAAGAAATTCAGCTGAGATATCCTTTCAAAGGCTGAAAAGAAGGTAAAAGTCCACAGTTTCATGTTTAGTTGAACTTAAATTCATACAGTTCCTAATTACAAATATTTTGCCTAAATAAAGTTTTTTAAAACATTTCATCCTGTGTACCAAACATTTAAAAATATCAGTTTCCACCTCTGTTGCCATTCTCTCCTTGATGAGTATTTGTTCAGATAACACAAATCCATATGTCGAGCCTATGCTTTGCAACACA
The DNA here is from genome assembly GCA_024611175.1 of Megaceryle torquata. Taxonomy (NCBI): domain Eukaryota; kingdom Metazoa; phylum Chordata; class Aves; order Coraciiformes; family Cerylidae; genus Megaceryle; species Megaceryle torquata. The sequence goes on from JANIJG010006760.1 coordinate 12,585, forward strand.
GCACTGATTGAATCTAAGAGGTATGAATTCTCACACGAGGTTATAAACTTCAGAGATCCTGCTCAGGCTAAATTCTGGTTGAAACTGATTAAAATACTGAGCAAAGACTATGAATATTATTCCATATCCCTTCTTCTTGTCCCTATAATCCTAGATGCAGAGCTTGGACTGTGCCTTTCAAAATACTGGCAACCCCATTTTCAGCAGCAACAGGAACTCTGATGTTTCAGAAGACCTTTCACAACTTCCCCACCTAAGAGACTGAGCCTCATCTATATGGTGCCATAAACAACTGCCTAATTAATTGTAAAAATCATCAAGAAAATGATTATATCAATAATTGCATCAAGCTCTTTCCCAGTATTATCCAAGACTAGTTAGATTTTAGAATAAGAGATATCATGTACACAAGTCATTGCTCAGTTCTCGGGTTGAGTCAACCTGAGTGTATTAAATGTATGCAGAGAGCACATCTTTGTTTTCTGCAGCATTATGCCCATGGAGCTAAGATTTATTTAGTTTAAATTTGAAATTGCTCATTTTAAAAAACATTTTTAAGGACTTGGCTTATTCTCCAGCATCTGTTTGTTTGGTTTGTGGGTTTGTTTTTTTTTTTTTTTCTGAGGAACACAGTACATAGAAGATGAAATTCTAGTGATTTATTTTCCCATATCTTTGACATCCATGTATTCTGAAATCCACATATCTGATCTTTCTGAAAACTGCTGCACACACAGCCAACACAATGTCAGTGCATTACATGGAGGTGCAAGCAGATGTGACACTGGCTGTCTGCACAGGAGTTCACAGATGTACTGGAAACACATCCAGCTAAAGAATACCCATTTGAATTGTACTCATAAAGCTGGGGCAGACAAATATGCAGCATTAATTCACCTGTACAGATTGTGACATGGCCTTTAATTACATGAATTCTGCACATTTGAGAGGAAAAGGAGGAAATTCAGGGTGTACAAGCAACTACGTCTGGCTTTTCCTAACTTTCACATTCCTGACTTTGCAAATTCTACGTGAATTTTTTCAATATGGTTTTGTGTATGTAACTATATATATGCAGTATTTGTGCTCTGTCAGTAAACCCTTCTGGAAAACTGCTGCTAATACATATTTCAGCAACAGATCAGAGCAAAGGAAATAAATACTTGGGATATATTTAGATATTAATACAAATAAATATAACTTCTTGTCTTCTGATGGGATTTGATAAAAAAACAGTGATCTGAAATTGTCTAGAAGAAGTACAGTAGTTTAGTTATCCCCTCCTACTCTACAGCTCCTACAGCTAGGAGGATTTCTCTCCCATCTAGCACAAACTGTTTACCTACTTTTCACCTAATTTCTTGGTATTTCAACATCTCTATGCCTAAAATTAGAATATTCATCCACTTCTGATGCTGTAATTCATGGATTACATTTACTGACCTTCATTTAGCTCTAGATACCAATCTTTTGGACTCATTTCTGGTATGCATATCATTGCTTTTCCAGTTCAGTAGATTTGTGAGGAAAAAAAAAGTTACTGATTCACAAGAACCCAAATTTTGTATCTATTTTCTATCTCTATGTGGGTTTTCTAGCTTCAGATGAATTTCAAAAGATGCATTTTTTTTGCTGTCCTAATAGCACATTACATAGAACAAGAGACTAAAGATAGTACCCATCTTCTTTGTCACAGGATTGGAAAAGCTGGCCCAGAAAGGAAAATCTTTATCATCTCTTGCAGTAATCACGGGAATTTCATTATTTTTGATCCTAGCTATGGCCTTTATATTCATATGGAAAAGATATCAGCCACATAGAGGTATGTAAAAGCTAAGCATGCTCCAGCTCTTTTCAACCTAAGCAAAAATAATGATTTCTCTTTTTTTCTTCTTTTCAGTGATACAACAGAAACTGCAGAGCAGGTACAAAATTAAATCATTCTTAGGTCTTGAAGTCCTTTCTATCAAAAGAATTACATTTTATCATATTAATTTTCTTTCCTTGTTTTATGACATCAAACTGAAAAACATGTTTATGTTTTCTAGGCCAGAGACTGATTACAGGAAGGCACCGACATTTTCAGGTAATGCTAATGAGATAAATGTGAGCATAAGGTCAAAATCCATTCCTGCAAAAACTTACCATCTCCACATGCAAAAAGAAAAAAGGGAAGGGAGGGAAGTGTGTTTTTAACTTGGGTATCACACCTACCACTATGTTAGCTTACTTAAGATAAAACCAAAATGACAATAGGTCAGCGTGGGTTTAGCTTGTGCCTGGAGTTCAAATCAGTATGTACCTGTTGGCTTGAATTCTAGCTGTTAATTCTGCTTGGAATCACCTGCATTCTGCTGTTCTCACCAAGATGAAATAAATTGGTGTTATTCTCAGATTGCAGCAAGAGGTGATACACCATGGGAGGATCACACTTCTAAATATTCATGGCACCAATCAATACCAAAATTGTGTATATATATTTTAGCCTCTATCACATCCTATACATACCTTTCTCTTTGTCATCAATACACAGTGTGTTTTTGTCACTGCCTCTTTTTCGTCCACAATTCTTCCCACGTTATCCTGGGCATGAGAGGCTGGAGACTGGCTGTGCTTTGGAAGGGTAGCACTTTTGTCCCCATCCCATTCTATCAAAGCATCGGGGCAGGCAATAAACTGCTACATGTGAGGTTAGAGAAGTATATGAAACTTAGGAAGGTAAGAAATTCACTTTAGCACAGAGAGTCCTTCACCCCAGCAAGTGGTATCAGAGGAGAGAATCTCAGCTCTGTCTTCAGCACTGCAGCCTTTGCTGGGGAGTGATGCACAAGAAACAGCCAAGAGTCTCAGATCTTCTGAACAGTGGGAGGGTAGAGAAAGACATTCCCACCCTAACTACAAGTTGTATCTGAACTTTCCAGATGCGATCTGTCAATAGGTTTAGTAACGTGGCGCCTATTATTATCATGTTCCCTTTTGTTAATCTCAGCATTATAAAAGATTCAGGTGGTTCTGCCTCACTACAGTGTAGACATGCTGAGCTTATGGTTTGAGCCTCTTTTCTATAGGAAATGAAAATAAATCAGTCTGTTTAGCCTTCCAGCAAAGAGAGTTCCAATGGCTCTACCAGAACTGTTACTGAAGTTAGCAAGAGGCTCCTCACTTGGAGACAGCCAAGCACTGTACACAGCAGCTCTGCAGCTGCCCTGCCATGATCTACACCAGTTTAGGAGTTTGGCAGGGAAGTGGTTTAAAGCAGATCCAACAACCAACATTCAGATGTTTTTAAAACAAGGCCAAATTACTCTGTCAGTCATTATTTTCCAAGTTTGTATTACGTCTCAATACCTTTTTCATGTTTGTTCTAACTTTAGGACATGAAAGTGCTTTGGATGATTCAGAGATCTATGAATTTGTTGCTATTCCTGATCTTGCCAGTGATTCTAGGGTATGTCATTATAAACTGATGGTTTCTTTTGTATTTCTTAAGGTGTGCTAAATATCTTTACTAGAATCTGTCTGTCAGTTTGCTTCTGTTGCCTTTTACGGATTTCTAGATGACCCCAAATTCATGGTTATTGTTTACCCAGTACTTATTCATTCTTTACTATGTTACTAATTCAGTACTTGTATCAACATTGTGCAGTAAGGAATTAGCCAAGCTCTGAAGATGACAATATTAGTAGTAGTGTTGGGTGGATGGGTAGCGCTGAACCACTTGTGTCACACCAGCAAATTAACTATTGTGATGCCATTTTCTCCCTTGGCTGCTAATGCAACATACAACTTCAGCAGTGCAGGAAAGCCTCATGGGGGTATTTTAAGTTTTCAATGTAAAGCTATGGAAATTAAATCTCAGCTATATATCACAAAGATTGTTTTGTTAGCTTCATGTATTGCAGAGGAGGACTTAAGCACAGGAATTTTGCTAGCAGAAAAAATCCTTCTACATATGCTACTTCTCTGCATTTTGGCTTCGCTGACATTACCGTATAGCAGTTGGAGATCATTCTGATGTAGTGTAAAAGGATAAAAAAAAGTGAGAAATAGGGCCACAAAATTTAGGGACAACAGAATGAAACCATGAGGAAGTAGAAGCACTTTCCCTTTTCTAGGGAAAATTTCAAGCAATACAGTTTTGTACATTTTGGAGAGGGCACCAATACCATCAGGTAGGGGAGAGCTCTTAAAACAGGATCACACACAGGATGACATCAACGGTCACACCTATTTTGTTATTATGATTAGTTCTCATAATACATGATATATTAACAAAAACAAGTCATAGAGTAATCAACACTTTTGGCTGATGGGATTAAATAATTGAAAGAGATGTTTCTAGGGCTGAGTGCCCTAGAGGTAAAGGTTAGTAGAGAGGACAAAATTTGACAGCAGCAGAGATAAATGGATTTTAGAAAACAGAGAAGCCAAACTGTATCTGTGAAAATCTGTGGCCAGAGGAGGCTTATGACGTATACAGATTAGGCACTAAGTCATCACATCCTTAAGCACACTCTGATATCCCTTAGGCTGATCATAACACAAAGTCACATTCTTGCAGAATTGGGACCTTAGTAGGTCAGGAGAGAGAGAGAGGTGACAAGGACAACAGAATGGATGAATAAAAAAGAATTATTTCATTAGAATGAAGTCTATTCTAGTTTCCAGTAAAATGTCAAGAAACAGGAGAAACTCCCTTGGTTTATATTCAGTTACTCAGTTATTGCATTGGAAATAAAATCAACATTTGATCCATTGATTTATTTTAGTTAGTTAACAGGGAAAAGGGGGAAAAAAGAAAGTGGGGATAATGAAGAACTAGAAGTTGGGTATAGGCAGAAAGACTGAGAATTCCATACGGATGGGGAGTCCAGGTGTTGTGCTGACATGAGAGCAGATTTGTATACTTAACATATTGAACAATTTCATTACTTTATTCATGGAAATTCCTTGCAGTTCCCTCTCTTTGACATGCTGGTGGGAGTTTTATGCCGAACACTTACTCTGAATATTTTTTCTGTTTTTTTCTATCTGGTTTTTTCCTTCTTCTTTCTTTATTAAATGTTCCTTCTTTGACCTCTGGTACACTAATATAAAATACTTGCTATATTAAATGCAAGAGCTGCATCCAAAATCTTCTAAGATCCTGAATGAATTTCAAACTATTGTTTGCCATACTATAAATATGATAAAAACTTACTCGAAATGAAATGTAAACTAATAGAGATGAACTGTTAAATGCACACACAAGCCATTGATAGGAAAAAGTTAAAAAGTTACACTTTCAGTTTCATTTCTGTTGAATCTTTTCACATTTGTACTTACAGTAGGAATACTCTTTGCTACTTTTAGGTTCCAAGTCAATCTGCTCCTGGTTCTGACTTTGTTCCAGGCCAGGATATGCTTAGTACAGTTTATGAAGTTATTCAGCATATTCCTGAGCAACTGCAACAAGACCATCAACAGTAAGTTAAAGGTTATATGCACTCACGTGGTAGCTCAAAGACAAATATTTTTGCATCCAGAGCAATTTACATTTGGTAGCTAGTGTTTCATTCCAGTGAGAGGGTTAAGGAAGGAAATCAGGTATCACATACATCAGTTCCTCCACCATTTCCTATCCTATCCCTCACTTTTCCTCAAGACTCCAGTCTGTTGTTTCATTATGCCATTTTTGTTTAGGGATGAAAAACAAAGGCTAAAATCTTCAAACACCATTCCAAATGAAAACTCTCAAATGTTTTAAGAGGGTGTGTGTAGTTTCATGACACTGAGACATCAGCATTTTCCACTGAGCAGGTTATATCTTCAACCAAAGCAGTTTAATTGACAGCACAGCTTCCAGATCTGCCAGCTGTGTGCCAAGAAGAATCAGAGTGGGTTTTTTTGCTCTGTTGAAACTGGTAATCTAATGAATAACCAGTGATTGTGAAAATAGTCACTGAAATATTAACAGGCAATGCTTAGTTACCTGAGCAAACAATGCCTTGATTTGTACCTTAACTAACGGCTTAGAGCAAAAGAATTCTTACATGGCTGGGAACACCACAGACATTACTGAGTTAAATACCAGAAAGACCACAGCCCATTGTGCTTATGCAGTTAGAGTGTGGTAGTCCTGGTTTTGTTCAAATCACCTATTTTGTATCACTTCTTGGCATAAGAGTGAATACGCTGTGAAGTTTCTGTAATTGCAGTATAGCTGCCATAAATCTGCTCTGAATACTGGCAGTCTTTCTTAGAAATTAAGAACAGCACACAAGACTTTATTTGGTAACAAGCCTATTATAACACATTTTCCATGGTTTTATGATGTATTCTGTTTCTTTTACGGTTGAAAAGAAAAATATGCACTCCTACCAATATACTAATCAGTTGGCTGAGTAATCACAATGTTTATGTGACTGCATTAACATTCAGTGCTTACACTATTAAAAATTTTGTGCAGGTTACATCTTCAACTGTGTCCAAATTACATATGCAAACATGCAGCCATGCTTGTAAAACCAACTTGATCAGTGAGAAAGCAATAATGAATTACTAATGCCACTTTTGTTCTGCTTGGAGTTACTCACTTTGAACCTTAAGGTGATTTTTTTAAACCAGATGTAAAAACTGACATTCATACAGTACGTCTTTTCTTATTCTTCCTCCAACTTGTCTTCCTTCTCAACTTTCTCACTAATACATGACCCTTCTAAAAAAGTAATAAATTCAAAGGAAACATAACTTGAACTTTGTGACAGTGAAGATTTCAACTGAAAATACACAAAATATATTCTGTAGTTGCAAAGGACTCATTCTTCATGAACCCATTTTGCTGCTCTTTTCATATATCACAAATTTAAAAAATAAATGTAGGAACAAAATTTTCTCTAACAAAACAGAATCTGTGAAATGTGATAATGGGTAAACTACTCAGATTAGAAAGAGCATTGTTATGAATTTTCCAACTCCTGACCTGCTGTGAAGGAGTAAATAAGGACAACTAAGTCAATACTGGTACTTGCAGGAGGATGCTTCAGCATTCAGTGTAAGAAAAACCAAAGCACCAGAGAATGGAGCTGGGAAAGTAATTGCAAAATCTTGTAGTGCAAAATTGTTTATGGATGGATCCCATGGACTTGGCATGCAGCCATCTGTACAGTACTCAACAATGTTCATGGGAAAAATTATACAGAACTTGCCCACAATGTGTTTATGGTGGCAATTTCTCTTTGTACAAAAGAATTATTATTATGGGAGCCAAACAGGTTTGTTGGTAAAGGGATCATTTTACTCTTATTCCCACTGGTTCTGACTGGAACTGCTGTAATTTCATAAATTTATTAGAATTAATGTGCAAAGAAAAATAAGTCAAAACCACTGTTTCATTCTCAGATTTACAGTCTGAGGATCTTTCAAATCCTCTCTTTGAATCAAACTTCTACACTGTTAGCTGATGTTCTCTTTCTTGCTACTAGAAATCCCCGTGGCAGTACCAGCAAATTTCTGAACTGGCCAATGCCTAACACTGTGGGAATAACTTTTTCCTTACACTTTTCCTTATACTCCCATCAGCCTTTTTATCCATCCAGGCACACTTGCACATATGCCTCTGATACTCTAAATAATTACAAAATTTTCTATGTGCCCCAGCTCTTAAAAAGTAAAAATACCACTGGAAGCTATTTCAACTGTTAACTCTCTTGGGTTTGGACTGACTGACTCATAACCTAATTGCAGTCAAAATATGAGCTGATAGCTGGCTTTGCACTTTCATATTCGCGTGGTGATATTAGTGACTGTTCACAACAGTCTTTTGCAGATTTGCTTCCCATGCTCCTCCAAACAATGAAAGGGAAAACATGCAATCAGTTTTTGAGGGAACTGTTCTGCTCCATTTCTGGGTTCCACAGTCACAGGGCGTTACATAACTCTCATATAGTCAACTGTTTCATTAAACATTAAGCCATTTTTGATTTTTTTTTAATAATCCTTGCACATTTTTTTAACTAAATATAAATCCCATGACAAACTGGACAACAAGCTCTTCCACATGTGAAAGAAATTTAAAAATGGTTCAAAAAGCTAATGAGCAAGAAGTTTAGCCTGCTTTTATATGCAAGCACTGACTGCTCACAACTCTTTTGAGAGCAGAAACCATAAATTAGGTTTCACTTCAAATTAAGATAAATTTACATCATCTCCCTCTTGTTTCATACACACTGTTTCTCTCAGATCAAGCATTAACCTTTTCACAGATTTCTACTCTGCCAGCTACTGAAGTGCAATGAGAATGCAAACCCTTGCCAAGCATTTTAGCACAGGGTTTGTACTGTGGACTACACTGACTCAGCCTACCATTATGGCTACCCTATAGCAGGTGCTCCAGTACATTATTGTTGATAATATATGAGCAGCTTGAAACATCTGTACTTAAAAAGCAGCCATGCAGGATGCTATATTACCCATTATATTGTTAGCAACTCAGACCCGCCTTCTCTTTTCAAAACTAGAGATCTTATACATACTAAAAATTCAGTCAAATACCAGTGTGTTACAAATATGCCCCCAGAGCTGTCATTCAGGCTGAAGAACTATTTTACTTCTGTATTTGGAACTCTGTGTTTGTTTATATGGTTGCAACAGTACTTTTTAAAGAAAAAAAAAAAAAAAAGGCAGCATTGTGAACAACTGTTACATATCTAGATATCTGTATATCTGTTTATATCTGTTCTTTCCTAGATATATATGAAGACATGGGAACAGGAGATCAAAGCATATGAAAATACAAAAATTACTTTTTTTAAAATTACATATGGAAGGGAAATGCCAATAGCTCCAGGTATAGCAAAGGTTTATGCCAGCCTTTTTTGGAACAGAAGCTTCTCTTCAGACTGACAAACCCTTTCCTTTGGGTGCTCCAATATTTTAAATTTTTTTCTTTTTAATTGATTCTTGAAAAATGTGGGGTTTTTTTCAATCCTTACACTTCTTTTTTTATTATTAGTTAATACAAAATTCAAAGGGACAGCTTAAAAATTCCAGTATAAAACCTTTACGGTTTACTACAATAATGTGTGGGAGACACAGGGAGGAATCAGTCCCAAGATACTTCCCATGATTGTTTTATTCAAAACATGGCAGAAAAATATATATGGGAGTTTTTTATTGGGGTTGACTTTTACTATAGAAGGTCTCCATGTTGGCAAAGTACTATATGCAATATGTCAGATTCCAAAATACATTTGAGGTTTAAAATAAAGTCATTCTTTTAACTTATTTAATGTAACATTATTTTTTCATTTACAACCATAGAAACCAATCTGTCAGACATTTACAGTTTAAAAATGTACATATGTGTATTATTCAAAATAGCTTGTTCTCATTAAATTCTGCTTCCTTTGCATTTGAACTGGTTTTCTATTTGCTGCTGAAAAGCTTGTTTCTCATTGACTAAAAGAACAAGCAATACTTGAGTCATTTCTGCAAGCTGGTTTTTTTTTTCAGGCTATTTATATATTAAAATTATAATTCTCCAGTGCAAATGAAACCAGTCTTACTCTGTTTAGACAGCGTGCTACAAATCCCTTCACAAATAGAGGAGTCCTATTCCAAAAGCTACTGTTAGCAAGTATCTGAATCCTTCAGGAAAATTCACTATTATTTCCACAGGGTCAGCTATTAGATGATGTCAGTTGGCTGCAGCCAGGGAAAAAGGGAATTATGCATTAAATTAGAATGTTAGTTCAATATCAGTTCCATTCTTCATTCTTCTAAGCTCACTCCAGGCATATCTGGCCCTTCCCTAAGTGCATTATAAGGCTCCCAGTATATTTTGTTTCAGAATCTGTTCTCATGTCTTTATAACAGATCAGCAAGCCATTTCAGTTTAAGCCATCTGTCAATAAGGTATGATGAGTATAAAAAATATTTTTTTTTAAGCAGCACATAATATCTAATAGTGTTGTAGGTCCATGCATTTTCACTGGAAAGGGCATACAGGTTTATAAATAAGGAAAAAAAATCTGACTGTTGCTCTAGGGAAGGTCAAGTAACATGTCCCATGGAGACCCTCACCCTTCCTTTGTCATGCAGTGGTGCAGGAAGAGAACACCAAGCCCTGTTGTACTCCCCGGCCCTCCTGCTGCCCTGGAACTTCTCTGCATCTAGCTACAACCTCCCAGTGAAAATGTGTGTTTGCAGGTGATAGCAGCCATATTCCAACTCTCCACTTACAACCAAAATTTGCCAAGAAAAACTCAACTGGTGGGGAAATTTATTTTGCTATAGAAAGAAGAAAACCTCATTGTCTGGCTTAAATAATTCTTCTAGCTATGACTGCAGAACTAGCTCTGCAAATAGAAATATTTTACTGTAAGGGACAGAGACCAAACACAGGCAAGTTGCCATCTGCTCATATTATATTGTTCTCATCTATTTTTTAACCTGAGTCTTGTGTATTACTGGCTGTTAAACAAAAACACACTAGTGGTTTAAATTTCTATTCAAACTGTGCTCATTCATTACTATTCTTCCAGAATTTGCACAGTTCACTTTGCTGCTTTTGGTGGAAAAATCCTTTTGGTGGAGGTATAAAAACAATAAACTATGGAGAAAAACCAGCTCTGAATCAGAGAGTTTTAAGGGATATGAAAGAAACTTATTCGTATGGGATTCTTGGATTTTTCTCACTGTTACAGTCACATTCAAAAAAGATCGCTGACCTTTTATTTATTGCTGTAAGATCTATTCCAAATCTTACTGAAACCAATGGAGAGTTCATCCTTGAACTACATGACATATATATTGGGTTGTTCAAATGTGAGATGGAGATAATGAGAATGTACTATGTTCAAAACTTAAAATGCATGGAGAAAAAATTAGGAAAAGTCCTGTCACATTTTCTTCTCATTCCTTTTGGTGGAAGCTTCTGTCATTTTCATTTGTCCACTAATGAGGATGAAGAATGGCTTGCTTTGATGAAGTGAGGCTGTGGACTTGAGATCAGAGGTAGGAAAGATAAGCCGTAACTGGAAGAAGAGAGTAGGAACAACAACAGCAGTTAGAGCAACTCCGGGCACTTGTACCAAATCACAAGGTGGTGTGTAGGACTTGGTCTTTTCTTACTACAAAGTTAAAAAGCAATTCATAAGAATACTGATTAAAGTCACTTTGGGCTTTCACCACTGCTTATATAAGAATGCTCCACCTTAAACTTTGCTATGGCTTTGAAACATTAACCCCTTCTTAAAGGTCAACAGACTAATATTCCACAACCCTATTAAGACTACAGCAAGATGAAGAAGGCCAGTGGTATCCTGAGTGGCATTAGGAGAAGCATTGCCAGAAGGTCAAGGGAAGTAACCCTTCCCCTCTACTGAGCACTGGTGAGACACATCTGGAGTGCTGGGTCAAGTGCTGGGCTCCCCAGTGCAAGACATGGACACACTGGACCAAATCCAGCAAAGGCCCACAATGATAATGGAGAATACAATGGCAGGTTCTGAGAGCTGGGACTGCTCAGCCTGAAGAAGACTCAGGGAGGTCTAATAATGTTTATAAATATCTGAAAGAGGGGTGCAAAGAAGACAGAGACAGTCTCATTTCAGTGGTGCCCAGTGACAAAACAAGAGGCAATGGGCACAAACTGGAACACAGTAAATTCTCCATGAATATAAGGAAAATATTTTTTACTGTCAGGGTGGTGACACACTGAAACTGGCTGCCCAGAGAGGCTGTGGAGTCTCCAGCCTTGGAGATACTGTAAACCCAACAGGATGCAGTCTGGGCAAACTGTTGTAGCTGACTGTTGTTACAAATATGTGTGATGGGCCCATGCTGACTAAGGAGAGAGGCCAGAATCCAAAGCACAGAATTACAAGACTAATTCTTTTATTCATGTGCATGAGGTCTACCACTAGTAAATTCACAGATGACACTAAGCTAGGCGTGAGTGTCGATCTGCTGGAGGGTCAGGAGATGCTGCAGAGGGACCTGTACAGGCTGAGTTGATGAGCTGAGGCCGATAATATGAGGTTTAACAAGACCAAGTGTAGGGTTCTACACTTTGGCCCCATGCAGCCCTACAGACTGGGGGATGAGTGGCTGGAGAGTGGCCTGGCAGAGAGGGACCTGGGAGTGCTGGTTGATAACCAGCTGAACATGAGCCAGCAGTGTGCCCAGGTGTCATGGAAGGCCAATGGCATCTTGGCTTGTATCAGGAATACAGCAGGTTCTGAAGTACAGCAGGACAAGGGATGTAATTCTCCCCCTGTACTCAGCACTGGTGAGGCCTCACCTCGAGTACTGGGTGCAGTTCTGGGCCCCTCACTTCAAGAAGGATCTTGAGGTGCTGGAGCGGGTCCAGAGGAGAGTGACGAGGGTGCTGAAGGGACTGGAGGGAAAGTCTTATGAGGAGAGACTGAGGGAGCTGGGGTTGTTCAGCTTGGAGGATACTCGGGGGGGGGATGACTTTATCATTCCCTACAACTACCTGAAAGGAAGTTGTAATCAGGTGGGGGTCAGTCTCTTCTCCAAGGCAACTAGTGACAGGACAAGAAGGCATGGCCTGAAGCTGTTCCAGGGGAGGTTTAGGTTGGATATTAGGAAGCACTTCCTCATGGAAAGGGTGATGAGACACTGGAATGGACTTCCCAGGGATGTGGTGGAGTCGCCATCCCTGGAGTGTTTAAGGAAAGATTGGATGTGGTGCTTAGTGACATGGTCTAGCTGATGTCACAGTGTTGGGTCATAGGCTGGACTTGATGATCTTGGAGGTCTATTCCAGCCTCAGAAATTCTGTGATTCTGTGATTATGCAAATTTTCCTTCTAAAAGCTACAGATATGGCTAATACACTTCACACACACAAAAAGTATGTAAATGTTGGGGTTTTGAGGTTTTTTGGAGTTTTTTTCCAAATGGAAGAGTAAATGGAGCAAGGAGCCACATTTAATGCATTTCCCAAAGATTTTTTAATATTAGATGATTATATATCATACATCCAGGTACTTTTGTACTGAGCTTCATGACCTGTGCTTGACTAAAGAATGTATTTCAGAAAGGCACTGAAATGTGAAGAAAGACTTCAGCAGATGCAGAATCCATCTCTTCTACTGATTTGGACATTCACCCTTTCTGTCTAGTCTGTATGTTTTATCTGTAGCCTGAAGGCTTGGGCATTCATCTTTTGGCCACAAAAAGTTTTCTCATCTATAATACTACCCCATATTTTCCCATGTAAAGGTACAGGCACACTACATTTTAGTAATCTGTAATTCTTCTTTTACTTCTCTCTCATTTATCACTGTTCAGTCTCTCAGACAACTACTAAGCTACTCAGATGAAAACAAAGGAGTTATTTTTGTCTCTAAGAATATGGTATGAAGCCTATGATACACAGAGCACAAAACATCAAGGCATACATGACAAAAATCTAATTTAAGAATGGTGCTGTCAAATTCTCAGAAGTATCAAGTGAAGAATACCTTAATAAAAACAGTTCAATGTGTCCTCACCTTATACAAGCGTTGCTTCATCACGCAAATAGTTGCTGCTGGAAGATTTATTGGTTGAGGCGGACCCCCTTCACCCCTGTTTTTTTGACATACAAAGATCATATAACAAGAAGTATGCCCATTTTACACTGGTTGATGATTTTTCATTGAATGCTGACCATTTCTACCTCTACACAGTCCAGTTATGCATTCTCCCTTGAAACATCTTACCATAGAAATTCCAGAATCATTAGACTGATCTTATTGAAATGCCCTGGTTTATGAATAAGTAATACAGACATTGTCTGGGATTTGAAAGCTACACACAAATCAGGAGGTTGGTGCTTTCAGGGAAATGAAACTAATGTGTTCCTAGAACTTGTGGGATGAAAGTTGGTGTCATTTGATGTGAACTGGGGGCAAGGTTACATGTTTAGGCGAGTACTGTGGTTTCAGACCAAAATTTCCATCCCCTAGAGGTGTATTTCTTCTGTATTTCATCAGGGCAAACTCCTGAATCTGCAAAAGGCCTTAGCAATTATACTGATGCCCCACATACCAGCACAGTGCTACAGTCCAGGTTCATACCAAGAAATAAAGGCAGTGAATGCTGATATTTTAAACCACTTAAGGGTATATATAGTTAGTTACTCTTCAGGTTTCATAAATCACTGAGAAGTTAAAAAAACCCCAAGCTTTTACTAATAAACAAGGATTAAATACAAAAATGGAAATTAAATAAAAAAATTGGAAACAGAATATAGTGAATAAAAAGATGGAGCATGCTAAATTGGGCTCCAGGTAGCTACACATCATTACTAATCACCTACCTAATCTACCTCAACCATCTCATAGAAATCTCAGACTTAAAGCCAAAAGAAGCCCAATTTCTTGGTTTGTTTTTGTTTGGTTGTTTGTTTTTTGTTTGGTTGGGGTTTTTGTTGTTGTTGTTGGTTTTGTTTGCTTGGGTTTTGTTTTGTTTTGGTTTGGTTTGGTTTTTGTTTGGTTTGTTTGTTGCAACTGCCACTTATTTGTCATTCCGGACCTGTTCTCCATGCAGGAGATAAATCCCTACAAATCACACTGCTTGAGAAGTGGCTAAAAGAGGGATGAGGCCAAGGCACAGAGCTGTGCTGAGAGAATGTCTGCTGGGAGACAGACTGATATGCACAGGGCTGGAGCAGAGGGAGGCCATGAAGCATTGAAGCCACTTCCTGAACTATGGTAGTTCCAGAACCTTCCTCCTCATCCAAGGCAGATGCCAGAAAGTAAACCAGGAAAAAAAACATTGCACCCTTCAAAGCTGACTGAATGAGTCACAGCTGTGAGTGTGGGATCTACATCATATGGGGTCAACCTTTACTTACCCATGATTATGTATCTACTTGTCCAACAGAGAAATTGCCTGTTGGCAACAGTTTTCATACTGCTGAGTAAAGAGGAAACAGCAGGGGAAAATATCTTGGAGAGAGCAGTGGCTAAGGTGTGGGGGAAAAGTTTTCTAATCTGTATAAGTCATATTAAAATGTTAGGCACTGTAGTTCATACTGACTCAGCAGATATGGTTGGGCACTTGATAAAACTGAGAATCAGACTGTTGATTTAAGAACCACTTTAGACACCTAATTTTGAAAAAAAAAAATAATTTGGAAGTGTTGGCTTAAATATCAAGAATTTATGAAGCATTTTGTACAGATAGTAATATACCCTATTGCCATGAGCATTTTCAGTAGTCAACAGATGCATAATGAACAATGCATTACAGGAACCATAGATTCTATTTTTATTTTCTATTTTTTTGTTTGTTTAGTTTGTTTTGTTGTGGTTTTTTTTTTCTTTCTTACTATTCTGCTAGTATTTGAAGTGATGTTTTATACTTTTGTAAACACAGAACCATATTCCACTCAAATACACACCTATACCCCTATTCAGTCAGAAACTTAAATTCTCATCTTCTGGATTTCTCTGAGATTTTTTTACTCTGTCATGTTTCCTTTCCCTATTGTTACTACAACTTCATGGGGTACCATAAGTGAAGATTCACCAGAATTCTCCATTGTAAGATCTTCCTTTTGTGCTGACTTTTGTCCTGGCAGGAGATAAACCACCTCCTTCACTTTGTCTGGGACACAGATGGATATGGGCAACATTATTCCGCTATTGAGTCATTAATCAAAAGGATCTATTTTTCCATTTTTTAGTGGCCTTCCTTTTCAAAATTTTGTCATTGAGTACTGTTGAATATTTTCTATTCATATAAGCCTGACCTTTTCCTAAACCATCTTGAATTGATTAGTTTAGTGTCAATATTCTCTAAACCAGGCAGTTTTTCTGCACTTCTAATTAAATACGGACACTTGAGAGCTTCCTGCCTCCATGGCCCTCTAAAAGATGAAAATGGGCAAAATGTAATGTAGCAATAAAGAGCACCATTTACCATTATTTTCTCCAGATATGGCATTTTGATTATTTTTTTTTTCTTGAGCTTCGAGTATCTGAACTCACTTCACAAATATTTGTGAATTTCCAAGCTCCATTGTTGGTATCTACGATATAGATGTAGAACCTTCCCTCACTCTTTCAGGCATCTCCTAAAGGATATGCTATGGGACACCATCTGGTGGATAAACGTCGGTAGAGCAAATATTTATATCTGCAAACAAGTCTGGGGATTTTTTTTTGTTTTATAAAATTCATCTCTGCTCAGATATCTTACAGTTTCTTTAGCCCTATCATCTCATACTAAAGGAAGGTTAGAAGTGCTGAAGATTAGAAGGTCTGATGAAAATCTTGCACAAGTCATGGCCTCTAAGTACCCCAGACCATCAAAGACATTTGTGCTTAAAGTACTGAAATGCAACTAATTTTGAATGTTGATGATACCCATGGCTGCACTGCACCATTAGCATTTTAGCATCTGTTTCTGGAGTATTCATCAGGTTTTAATTCACATCACAAACCAATCTCAAAGCATTGAACTAGGTTGCTTTTGGATGAGATCAATCTAGAAGATATGCTCCAAAAGCAGACCTAATGCTCTTCAGCCACAGGCCCAGGCCAGAAATACCCATAAACCTACCTTCCTGAAATGACTGGTGTGGATGTTAAGCTCTCAACACTAACTCTTTCATGACATGGTTCCTTTTGCATTAGCCTGCACTACTTAGTAATACAGACATCATTCATTCACCTGAACCTACATGCAGAGCAGAGATTACCTAGATGGGCTTTGTGAATCCGACTGGAAATTTCAGTTCATCCAGCAAAATGAACTTCCAAATGGAAACACAGATTGGGTAGGCTCCTGTATGCTTGCAGGTTTATTACATGGGCTTAAGGAATGTAATGTAGTAGCTAAGCAACTGAATAAAAACTTTTCTGCAGAGTCCAGAACAATTAATTTTCAGAACATGCTTGCGCTTTTTTTTTTTTTCTTGGTGTGATAGGATGAATGTTTGAGAGATTTCATTAGAAGCAAGGGTATATTATTGAATTTCCTAGCATTTTGAAGACAGCATTATGGTATGTTATACATTTGCTTAAAAAAATACATTTTTTATGCTACTTTTATATTTCTCATGAAGCAACCAAATACAAACATAGGGTGTCCTTTTTAAAATTTAAATTAAAAAAAAAAAAGGGAGACAGAGAATCACATCTGTGTATAATTATAGCTGAAAATTTACAGATCTTTTGTGAGCTCATCCCAAACAAAACCTCACACAATCATCCCCTTTTTATGCCAACAAAATTTTGTTGAGTTTTATAGCCAGGACTTTTCCACATCATAAATGTAAAAATAAAGCAATGTGTTGGGAACTATTATTGGCACCAGTATGTTTCTAATGAGCTATAATACATTGCTCTATGCTGGCATCTAGGTTAAGCTTGGCTGTAGATTTCTAAGCAATTGCAACCATGTAGTACTTTCACCTTATATGATACCATATAGAATATCAAAATATACAATCTGTGTATTTATAACAACCACAATGCCTTACATTTCAGAAAGCAGCAATATTTCTGTAAAGAGAGGACAGCATTTTCTGAAATTGTTTTTACTAGCCACACCCAACTTGGCCTTTTATGAGGACAAGATAAGTAACACTGTTCTTAAGTTATTTTAAAAACAAACATCTATTCAAGCTTCACATTCACTTTAATGATTAGTAATGCCTATCAGCTTGATGCTTGCATTTGAATAGAGCTCTAAATTTTATTTTAAGAATATAAGAAAGGCTTTAGTGGGTCAGACCAATGGTCTATCCAGCCCAAGTTTTCTGTTTCCAACAGTCTCAATAGGAGAGACAGAGAAATACAAGCCCAGCTGTTTCCAGAGGGTCATTCCTCTTTTCACATCCCACAGTACACCATTGTTGTGTTAGGGGTGCCAGAGGTACATCCCTACCCTGAGGAGATATTGTCCATCTATTTGTATAACCCCTTTCTGAACCTTTTGACATAGTTTGCATCTGCAATCTCATGTGATAGGAAGTACCAGAAGTCTACTACCTGGTGTTTTCATGGTTCGATGCCAGACAGCAACTAAGCACCGTGCAGCTGCTCATTCACTCCTCCCCCCTCCCAGTGGGATGGAGAGGAAAACTGGAAAAAAAAGGTAAAACTTGTGGATTGAGATAAGAACAGTTTAATAATTAAAATCATCATCACAATAATAGTCATGAAAATGAATATAGCAAAAAGAAAGAAAGAAAACCCAAGAAAAGCCAAGTGACGTGCAATGCAATTGCACACCACCTGCTGACCGATGCCTGAGCAGCAATCTGCTCCTTCTGGCCAACTCCCCCCAGTTTATACAGTGAGTGTGATGTCCTGTGGTATGGAATATCCATATGGCTAGTTTGGGTCAGCTGTCCTGACTGTTCTCCCTCACTGGCAGAGTATGGGAAACTGAAAAATCATTAATTTAGGATAAGCGCTGCTGAGCAACAACTAAAACATTACTGTGTTACCAACATTATTCTCACATGAAATCCAAAACATAGCACTGTACCAGATATTAGGAAGAAAATTATCTCTATCCCAGCCAAAACCTGAACATATGTTTAAAGAAATGCTTTCTTTTATGCATTTCAAGATGATGTTTTATTATTTTATTAAGATCTCCTATTACAGGATAGAGTGAACAGAATTTCTGCCTTTACCTTATCCACTATTTTCATGACTTCGTAACCCTTCATCACTTTTCTTCGGAGCCTTCTTTCATTGCTGAAGACTCACAACCTTTTCAGTCGTTCCTCATAAGGTAGCTGCTCAATCTCTTATTCAAGTTGCCCTTAGAGCTACATGTTGTTACACAGAACGTCAAGACATTTTTAAATTTTTCTGAGAGCTTCTCAGCAAATTCTGGGATTCTATTGCCATACTGGTGAAAAAAAAACCTGAAGGTTTTCATATTAACAATATGATAGCTGCTTTTCTAGTAAGACACATTACTTTTCCTTACTGCTTATTCCTAACAGTTCAGAAAAAATAATTCTGGAGAATATAGTTTGATTTTCCTCCTTACTAATTTCAACCTACTGTTTTATACATTATACTATTCATTAACTTCACATTGAAAATTTTGAGAATTGCTTTATTTTTGCTGTAGCAGACAAATATATTTAGCTGTGCTTCAGTAATACTTACAGCTTCCTCTAAAAATGTGCTATTTGGTTATTTCTTTAGTGCATTTATCTATCTACAGCTCTTTATATTAGGCTCTTCTGCAATGTCTTTAAATTTTTCCTCAAAGACTGAATCATATATATTCATTGCCTTCTCTGACACTCAGTGTTTCTTCTGCTTTAGCAGCTTAGGCTGAACACTGGTTTTGAAAACTTTGCTTTCATTTGAGGTGTGTTTTTTCCACTTCATATGTTAGAGGTTTAATCTTGTATTAGTGACATGTATTATGTACAAGTACAGAAGCTTATGGCCACAGGTAGCTATCTTCTTTTTGCCCAAGAGTAAAATACATGCATTATGCTATTCCTGATTTATAGAACACAAAGGCCTCATTCATTCTCATTTCAAGGTCATCGCTATGTGATCTTCTTTGAACAACTTGCAGATAAGCATCAAGAAGTCCTCAGGAATAACAATGACACAACTGTCAAGACAGTAATAGTATGATTGAAGAGGATATCCTCTAAATGGAACATATACTAAGGAATGTGGAGAAGACTTCCATGCCTCACAGTTGTGATAAAATGGGCTGTGCCATTTTTAATGTCATGGTGAACTGGATTACTGATTGGAATCAAGTCTTAAACAAATGGCTCATTTAGCCAAGACAAAAGGAATTCTGACATTTTGAATAAAGTAGAGGAATGTGCAGGAAGCTCAGAGAATATAATATCTTTCTCTGATACCTTTGTTTCTCTGTGGGAGGCCACTTGTATAGCATTCAAGGAAACTCCTTGATGCTGCTGAGTTTCATATGAGCAGATTGACAAGATGCACAGTTTGGCAATGTTGTCTATTTTGGGACGGGTTTACAAATAGAAGGGGTGGCAAATATCCAATCTGACCTATACTGACAAAATAATTCAAGTAATTATTCAGGGAACTGTACTGCAAACACATTTAGTTCTTTACTTTGATGTGGAGCTCAAAAGACTACAAAAATCTCATGGTACACCACACAGTTGTGAGTTCCATGCTGTACACGTTGATTAATAACATGGTGAGGTACCACATGAGACTGAGACAAGATGATATATACAAGGTTCTACAGAATGATAAACTTGGTTTATTTAATTCCTAAATAAATTTCACACAAGTAGGACACATATGTGAAAATTGGATGGTAAAGATTCCCATGCCCAGTACAACTAGGAATGTCATGTATACTAATTAAGCAAACAGAAACAAGAAAATAGTTTGTATGTAATTTTGAGGTGCATACAATTCACAATAGAACAGGTTTCCAGTCTCAGTGCCAGATAAGCCTAGCCAAAAAGGATAATTGATTGGTTTTATGCACCATTGCACAGTGTCTAAAGGCATTCATAATCTATGGTTGATTGCATTTTGAATATTGCCAAAGTGAATACAATCCCCTCACTGTTGAACAAGATCATAATATTTATATTGACAATTGAGAACTTTGAATAATACACAGTCTCATCACGTCTTTTCTATAAAATTAAGACTCTTTTTTGTCTGAAATAAAAAACAGATTGCACAGTCCAAATAGTTAGGATTTTGACAGCATTTTTCAATTAAAAATGCTTATAAGTTGTGTCTTTGTCATATAAATATGAAAATACATTCTCACAGTGTGGACTTGGATTCAATACAACTTCCAGCTTTTTCTGTACGTTCTTATAGTAAGCTATCTGAACTCTCAAAATGAGATGTAAAGGAAGTTTTTAGTTTGTGAGGCTGAGAGAATAACACAATGCTCCCATTTAAAAACTGCTTCTCTCCGAAGTTAGTATTAAATATGGAGACATCTTTTGAGAAGCGTGACCATTCACTTTGACAAAGCACAGGCTAAGGGAGAGTGTGTATGTTCTTATTCTGAAAAACATCCCACTTTTCAGCCAAAATTGGGAATAAAAAATAATTACAAAATTTCTGATGGAACATGGAAACAATCACTATAGTCTGTCAGTGTCCCAGTCAAGCAAGAATGTAGGATCACTTTTAAGATACCAATTTTCAGGCACTTTAAAAAATATTTCTCAGATTCAAACATCACTGCATGCATTTAAGTATTTAATAAGTTTTAAAAACTATCTTATTATTAAATTATCTTTAGATCCACTTTTTTCTTTTTTTTTTTTTTTTTTTTTTTCCTAATTGCAGGGAGCACTGCTATTTAGGCATAGCATTGAGTCAGTAGTTCTTAATCTTATTTTCATCACTGCCATTCTGTGCTTTTAGAATTCTGTGCTTTGAGTTCCCCATGAGTAAAACAAGGATAACAATAATTTCTTTGGTATAAAGGTATCCACCTGAATCTGTTCCTGTGTGGCCTGCCCTGGGTGATCCTGCTCTGGCAGGGGGGTTGGACTCGATACACTCCAGAGGCCACTCCAGCCCCTACCATTCTATGATTCTGTGACATAAATGCATCTGCTGAGGCAGAGTATAATGAGAAGTTGCACAATTAAGAACTTCAAAGATGAAGAGTGAAGTCCTGAAGACAGAGCATTGAGGTGTTGCGCTGTGCTGTTGTCAGGAGGGCTGCAAAGGCACACTGGCCATTCTGTGAGTGCCATGAGCTCTGACTGCCTTGCTGAGATGACTGAGGATGCTTTGAGGTCATGGAGCACCATTTTGGAATTTTACTGTGGGATGTCTCAGGTACCAGTTCCAAATGCTCATTTATATCAGTTTTTTAAGTTCTGTGAGAATTCTGCAGAACTGCTTTCTACCTTTGTTGAAGCTACTTCTAAAACATTAGTTGGTTTCTAAAACATTAATTGGGACTGAATTTGGTTCTTTTAGGCTCTATGGGAGTAAATCAGAGAAAATTGTTAAGAATATGCTGTTTAATTTTAACACATACATTGTATACCAAAGCTGGTTTTGTGTGGTTAGCACAGTAATAAAGACAGGAAAAAAAACCAAACAACCAACAACCCAACCAACAAATTCTAAAAAAAGACAAAACAAACAAACAAACAAAAATCCCACAAGAAAAACACAACACACACAAAATCCACCACCACCACCCAAAAAAACCCAACACCCCACAAAGACAGTTGCAAAGAATGGCATTCTAGCTTGTCCTTATTTGTGATGGGTTTTTTTGCTAGTGATTATTTGGGAAAAACAGTATTTAACTGCAATTTCATTTACCACAGAGTTAAATATTATGCACTGCTTACTTGTGACCTAGGATTGGCATTAAAAACCTTAAGATTAACTGGCAGTTATTAATGTTCCAATAGTATATCCTCTAGGCTGTTCTGAGAGTTAAGATGGTACTTTATAAAAAGCTTGCAGATAGATATCCAACTCCAGTAAATTCCCTAAATTCACTGGCAGACACAGGAAATCTTTCAGAAAATAATCCCAGTGCAGATTAGGCAATATTTTATTCCTGACCCTACAGAATTCACCTCAAATACTGTGTTCCACCTTGAAAGTACTGTGTTCAGTTTTGGGTCCTTCACTACATTAAATACACTGAGGTGCTCAAGTGCGCCCAAAGAAGGGTAACAAAGCTGGTGAAAGGTCTAAAGCACAGGACTGATAAGGATCAGCTGAGGGAACTGAGGTTGCTTCATTTGCAGAAAAGGAGGCTCAGGGGAGACCTTATAGCTCTCTACAACTACTTGAAAGGAGGCTGTAGCATGGTGGGAGTCAGCCTCTTTTCCCATGTAGCAAGTGAAAGGACAAGAGGAAATGGCCTCAGGTTGCACCATGGGAGGTTTAGGTTGGATATTAGGAAAAATTTCTTTACCAAAAGGGTTGTCCAGCACTGGAACAGGCTGCCCATGGAAGTGGTTGAGTCAGCATCCATGAAGGTATGTAAAAGATTTGTAGATGTGACACTTAGGGACATGGTTTAGTGGTGGACTTGGCAATATTAGGTTAGTAGTTGGACTCAGTGATCTTAAAAGTCCTTTCCAACTGAAACAATTCTGTGATAATATTTTAATCAAGGCATTTATATATATGAAGTGTCATTTCAGAAGATGACTACATTTTTTGTTGTCTTAATGCTGAAAACAAGTACTAGATTTAAAAGGTATTCAAACATCTGGAATTACAAGCAAGTATCTAATATCACCTTTCAGAACACCTAGCATAAATCAATTTTCTTAGCCAATCAGATTGCTCAACACTAATTTTTAGGATTTTTGAAAAAATTGCTATAACTGTACTTTGTCCAAGAGCACTGAAAGGAAACTGCAATACTGGAGAATTTTTTGAGAGATTCCTAATTTTATCCCAAAGCTCCTGCATTTTTCACTTAGAGACGTTGGTTACTAAGGCTGAAGAATGGATACAATCTGTTGAAGCTGGGTTCACTTTCAGCTTAAAAAGTATATTTCAGTAATACTTTTAGGTGAAAATCTTACCACCTTGAATGAGCTAAAACAACAGAAGTCAATGCTATGTATGTGTGTGTGACTAGAATTTTTCATCACATCAGACATATACCTTTTAATGGAAAGTTATTCCTCCTCATCAGTAAGCAGGCACACAAAACAGGGACCTTCTTTGTATCAATAACCTTTAACTAACAGGAAATCTTCTGTTTCCTCAAGGCAAACAATCAGCTGCTGACATCTGCAACTACTGGAAACATCTGTCTAAGAAGGAATCAAACTAGTGGGAGCCTGGGGAAATATAAATACAGTAAATGGATTGAAAATACCTCATCTGGCACTTAGAGATTGTACAGTCATGAAGTACTATTACTATTCTTTGATAATAAAAAAAACAACCTAGAACTCACCAGAAGTTAGCTTACTGTGGTGTTGGAGCCATTATCAAACATATTCAGAAGAGGAGAAAGCTATATTATGGCTTAAAGCCATACATAAAGGTAGAAAGCTTTTTAAGATACAATTCCTTTGAAGGTTTGCTGGTACAGAACCCATCTATCACTGCTTTAAAACCAGAGATATTTCTGCAGAAGTGGAGGAAGCTCTACCCCTATATAATTTTGTAACTGTACACATCCTTTTAAAAAAGAAATCACAAACTCAGCCTGACAGGCACAAAAGCCACATCCTCAAAGGTACCAGTCCAAGTAGTTCTCTAAAAGCTCTTAATAATTCATGTAGTTTGACTAATTCCTTTGTGTTTGACAGCTCAAATAGTCTATATTGGGATCAAATTGTGCTCTGCTACAATGACTGTTACTTGCTTAAGTTCCCTGCCATTTTTACAAACATACTCTCAAGTATTTTTCTCCCTGATACAGTTTTGTGAGCTTGAACACATATCTTTGTTAGTCATGGCCCTAAATAATGCCAGTAAGTATCAGTATATGTATCATGCCTCTACATATTATTGCAAAATAATACTATGAAAAATGGGAACATGAGCATAAGGAAAGTTTAATGTAAATGTATTAAACTGTTGCTATGTGACAGTGAAATCATCATGCCTACCAGCCATAGAAAAACCTTTCAAGTCAGTCACAACCATGTAGTTTGTAAAAATCCTGCAGTTCATGAAGGTGCTCTTCATGAACCTTCTCCAGCCCTTCATCATTCAGTATTACCTGCTCCCTTTTGCTCAAACATGAAGGCAAGAAAGAAGAAACAGAATCAGAAACTGTTGTGAAACATAATTATGCTATTTTCATTCTGCCACTAATTGGCAATAACAACAAATTTATGAGTGCGATTATATGAATATAAAAGGCAAATAGTGGACTTCATCTAGAAGGTCTGTTCCAGGCCTAGATCCTATTTTCTATGCAGGACAGTATGGTAATGGTGGCTTTTGCTGTGTACACAGATTTAACAGACAACTGAGAATTAATACATCAATTGCCTTTGATACACTACAACCGTGGCCAGATCTCACTTGATCCTAACTCTTTTACTAGCTTTAGCTACTTGTTTAGTACCTTTATCTTCGGTACAGTACTGAGTATATGGTGATAATTACAGAATAAGAATGGTAGTAGTCATGTATAAGTAATTTGTTCACACAGTTTAGGTCAGTAGAGCTTTGACAGACTAAACAAAAGTTGCAGGATACCAAAATTTCAAGTCAGTGAGAAGGATGAGTCAGGGGTTTTCCCAGGGCAGAAGGCATAAAGAAATAATTTCAGTGCCAAGCAGACAATAAATATAACTTATCCCATATATAGATAAAGATGCATGATCAGTATTATATAAATTCAGACTTTTTGTGTGATTAAGGTAATAATTTTAGGAGTTCTGGTATTGCGGTTACAATCTTTTTCCCTTGAGTACATGCAAGTTCTTACATGTAGAAAATCAAACTCTTCTTTAGATTTCAGTTTTATTTTGTATTTGCATATAGTCATTTGCATGTATTTCATATTACAGTATGAACTCACCACAGGACATGTATTTGCCATGTTATAACCAGATGGCATTTACTGAACAATTAAGTTATTACACTTGTTGTTACTGGGAATGCCTATGCTCTATGAACCTTCATGGTTCCAGAGATACTGTTTAGGGGCCATCAATGGATACAGACTTTCCAATACCCAAGGTAATTAATTTAGAACTGCTTCTGTGTATCTCTGAATGGCACAGTCTTGCACCATGTAAACACAGCCTCACTGCCCATATACTAAGATAGAACACCAGAAGTCTACACCTGAAAATAACCTTGGCAGCCATATCAATTTAAAAATATTTGAAAATGAAAAGGGCTTGAGAAAAAAAAAGCTAAGATTATGAAACCATTCCATTGACAAATAATTATTTGAATTAATAAGCACACTGCCATCAGACATCAGTAAGAACAGTACTGACTTCTACATTTAGAGAGCTCTGAAGACATTATCCTTTTAAAAATACTTATTACTTAAAGGCTAAGGTGGTCAGTTTTGTTAGGAATCAGTATTATAAGGTTTAAACATGCATAATATGTTTTTATGAAATATACCAACAATGTTAGTAACTCATTTTCAAGTACTGAATGCAGAAGTTTTACTTATGTGACTAAGAGCAACACCTTTATAATAAATTATGTTTTAAAATATCTTCCCATATAATGAGGGATTAAAATATCATCCCTCAGGCATTCCAAGCTTGCACATTATAGAGGACCAAAAATTCCAGTTATCATACATGATCACAGCAATGAAGATTTTATATATATACGTGTGTGTGCATGTGTGTGTGTTAGGGTGCACATACAGCATTTTGAAATATTAGGATGTACATTTTTGAGACTAGAGTAATAGGATCATTTGGCATAATGTTGTTTCCATACCCATAAAAGAGCTGCAGCAGATAAGAATTTATTTTCACAGTTGGAAGCTGAACTGCAGGAACACTCCAGCATGCAAAATGACCAGAGGACAAAGTTAAGCATTTGTTCTGTTGAAATGAAAGATACATCCAAGTTGTCCTGATAGAAAAGAATGAGCATTTATGTATCTGTTGGAACTCATGGAATCACACAGAATCACAGAATTGTCACGGTTGGAAAAGACCTCTAAGATCACCACGTCCAACTGTCAACCGCCTGAGAAATGAAAAAAAAACCCACCAACTCCCCCAAAAACCCAAACCAAACAAAAAAACCCCAAACAAACAAACAAAACCCACAAAAAAGCCAACAAACAAAAACCACCTCACCATCTCATTAGAGAATGTCCTAAAGTGCCTCATCTACATGTTTTTTGAATACCTCCAGGGATTCTCATTCCACCACCTCCCTGAGCTGCCCATTCCAGCACCTGACTACTCCTTCAGTAAAGAAATTCTTCCTAATATCCAGTGTAAACCTCCCCTGATGCAACTTCAGGCCATTTCCTCTAGTCCTGTTGTCACTTACTTGAGAGAAGAAGCCACACCCACCTCACTACAACCTCCTTTCAGGAAGTTGTAGAGAGTGATAAGTTTTCCCCTCAGCCTCCTCTTCTCCAAACAATCCCAATTCCCTCTGCCTCTCCTTATAAGACTTGTTCTTCAGACCCTTCACCAGCTTGTTTGCCCTTCTCTAAACTCAATCCAGCAACTCAATGTCTTTCTTGTGGTTTGTCAAGCCGGACCTGCCTTTCCTGAGCCCATGCTGTCTGGGACTGATCCTCTGGCTGCCTTGCACTTGCCATATGAGCTCACTCAAGATGAACCTCTCCATAATTTTTCTGAGTACTGAAGTCAGGTTGACAGGCCCGTAGATTCTCCTTCCAGCCCTTCTTGTAGATGGGCATCATATTGGCGAGCCTCCAGTCAACTCCATCAGGCCTGTCACATTTGTTGTGGTGGTAGTCTTTATTCTCCAGGGTGGTATTCAGATGTTGTCAAACTGAAACTGGATTTGAGAGCTAGTTCATCCATATGATGCAGTTGTCTGGAACAATTTTGCCATAGGCTGCATGTGGACTATTTTGCCTTCTTCCCTTACACTTACCATTGTGTAACTGGGCTTGTTTTGGTTGGGACAGAGTTCATTTTCTTCATAATAGCTTGTACAGGGCTATGTTTTGGATTTGTGATCAAAATGGTGGTGATAACACAGGGACGTTTTCATTATTGCTGAGCAGTGCTTATACAGAGTCAAGGCCTTTTTTGCTCCTCACCCCACCAGCAAGTAGGCTGGAGGTGCAGGAGAAGCTGAGAGGAAGACAGCCAGGACAGCTGACCACAACTGCCAGAAGGGATATCCCATACCAAATGAGGTCATGCTCAGCAATAAAAACTGGGGGAAGGAGGAGGAAGAGGTGGATGTTCAGCATTATGGTGTTGATCTTCCCAAGTCATAGTGAGGCGTGATGGAGCCCTGCTCTCCTGGATATGGCTGAACATGTGCCTGCCACCGGGGAGCACCAAATGAATTCCTCAGTTTGCTTTGCTTGTGTGTGCAGCTTTTACTTTGCATATTAAACTGCCTTTATCTCAACCCAGGAGTTTTCTCAATTTTGTTCTTCAATTCTCATCCTGATCCCACTGGAAAGGGGGATGAGTGAGCAGCTGCATGGTGTTTAGTTGCCAGCTGGGGTTAAACCATGACAGCAACATATATTAATTTATATTACATATAATACTAGAAAAACTAAAGAGTTCAAATTTCTTCTTCCAAAGGAAATCGTCTAACCAAGTTAACCACTAGCCTCAAACTGAAAATAGTCTGAACTGTTTAAATATCAGGTCAAGCTTGTGTTATTTATTAGAAAAAATACATTCTACAATTCTGCTCCTGAACTTGTTAGGGTCACTGAGATGTCGTCAGCAAGATTAATAGTATGAGCAAGAGAAGCGATTCAAATGCCTGACTGCTTTAGACAGCGTGGAGTATTTGAAACATCTGCACAGGGCTTGCAGCTACTGGACCTATGGGAGACCTGCACTCTGCTGGAACTGGAATGCAGGTGGGATATCCTACTGATCTTTCCTCAGGCACCTGATAAACACTGATTAAATATTTCCGGTAACAAGAAAAAAAAAAGGAAATATGCACTTATCTACAATATTTTGCATTTACTTCACACTTTTCCAAGTTAAATTTATTTACAGCCTCAGAAGCAAGCTAATTGTACTTGTTTCTAAGTAACATTAGTATAGCACAGGCAATTTTGAATTTGTCCCAGATAATTCTATTTGTTGATGGATGTTCTGCAAGTATGTGGAACTGTACAAACATGTGAGTTGGAAAATAATTCCATAGTAGGATTTGCTTTCTTGGGGGAATTGGACTAGATGACCTCCAGAGCCCCCTCCCAACATAAATTAGTTGATTCTTTACAATGAAGATGCAGTTTTTAAAAATACCTTTGGTGAAAAAGCCATACAGCACAGTACCTTTGATGATAAGTATTTGATGATAAGAGGATAGTAAAGAACTGTGCAAATGCCATACTGTAATGGTGTATAATGTATCCATTTCTTAAAAAAAAGTAGTGAATGCAAACCTACTATTTTATTTTTCATTGATAAATATTTTTCTTTATACACTAAATGAATATGCTGTAAAAGTCCAGGCCTTGTCAAGGAGATGCTCTGAAACACAGTCAGCATTCAGTCAGGGGTCAACAAGACTACAACAGTGAGACTAATACGCAGGTAGTTGAAATTATCTGTATGAAAATAAATTTTACTTAAAATATTTGGAATGTTGCATGAAAATAAAATCCTCCTAGTATAATATATATAAAAATTGAGACCTTCAAAACAGACATTGTTAGAACTTACGCAGGACTTGAATAACAGAAATCAAATATAAACCCTGTGAAATAAAGAACATAGTTTCAATATCATAAGCAAAGAACAACTGAATTTTTAAGATTTTAAACTTTGGTGATTAAAAATATCACATATTGGATGCTAGTTTTATCATCGTGTATCTGTCACAACTACTGAACAAGAGGTTAAGCTACGAAGAGCCATTATGCTATCAATTTTCCAGTAAAGCCTTATCAAAATCACTGGGGAGCAAATTAAATAAAAAAAATAAATAAAATGGTAGAATTATTTAGTCCATCACCTAATTATTGTCCAAGTGTCACTTGCTAGACTGTCATAAAACTCTTCCCACCTTCCTCTGTTTTCCCCCAAAAGGATACAGAAGGTGGGAGACTGGCCTAGAGAGGGTCCAAGCCAATATACAGGGGCTCAGCCACGTAGACAGACAGGTTATGTTTTAAACCAGCTTTAATCTGAACTTTACTATCTAAAGCAAATCTATATTCCTATAATATGGTCTCCAAAATGATAGAATGACCATCTCCCCTACCCATGGTGTGCAGTTGAAGCATGGCCATACTCAAATGCCTTTGAAGTACCTTAAGCAATAAAAGATTTTACTCTGTGGGTCAGATGAACTTCCCATGGCATCTGCAGTCCTGGTGTTTTACAAATGGAGTAATCTCCTATTCTGTCCTACCTCCTTTGTCAGGAACACCAGAAGATGTGTCCTTTCCCCCTTTTTTTTATGTTCTGTTATCACATACTGTAAGATGACATTGTCTTGTTGCAACTGCATAAGGTTGTACAAGCAAACTAAGTATTTTTAGCATAGAAGTATAATGAAAACTTTGAGAATCATGTGTAGCAAGTAATTATTAGGATCATCCCCAAAACAAGTGATCATTTATTAATTTATGCACAGCAATCATGGAATGTGATTAAATAGGTAATAAATTATGTAGTTTGGAAAAGGACAACACCTAGTCAGTGTAAAATATGATGAATATTTATGTGTTCAGACTGGACTATCATTTTCTGCCCAAGTTCCTTTAAACTTAGTGGGGATTTTAAGTGTCAACTTGCAAACGCAGAAAGAAGTGATTATTGAATTTTAAACAGTTTATATTTAGGCATCCAGAAGAGATTAACTTTATTGAATTTTAAACAGTTTATATTTAGGCATCCAGACTAAGTCTGTAGCTACCAGTTATTAATAGAGACAAGCACCTCAAAAAACCAAAATGTATCAAAACAAACTTCAACCCACATAAGTCACACCTTTGTGTTGATATGCAACAAAATACCTTCTAGAGGTTCCCCCTCTCTCCATACTTTAGATTACTGAATTTGCTTGTCATACCATGTTAATTGGACTAGTTGATAAGACAATTTTATCACTAAAGTTGAGTTTTTTCTTTAATAACCATCTTGCCTTTCACAATTCTGAAGTGGTAGCTTTATTTTGTTGATTGAAAACACAGAACTTGAATGTAAAATTTAAAAAAACAAACAAAATAAAACCCAACCAAACCATGAATCTGTACCCGTTTCTTCTTCTCCAGTACATTTCCTTTTTTTAGCATAGAATACCCTAGGGATATTTTTAGAAGCGAAAATAAGTGATTAAAGACATTTCTGTTGTCAGTTTTATACTTTTAAGATGTCTAGTCTTTCTCATGTGAGGTTTCTATTTGTTTAAAGCTACCTAGCTGAAATGGAAGCCACCCACAGAATTTTTTCCATGAAAAGTAGACATATGCAATGTAATACTTGTACTGTAGTTCCATTCCTCCATCATACACACTACATCTAATTTCAGTGGTCTGAACAAGCAAAGGCATGCACGTAATTGATTCCATGAGGGGCAGCTTATTCATATATTTGCACACACAACTCTTGCTCTTTGCGTATCAGTTGCACACAATTTACAATGACTACTTCTGCTCACTTGAGTACTCTGTGTAAATTAATTTCTAAATAAAGCTCCAAGTTTTCACACATATCTTTGTCGTAGCTTGATCATACACTTTCTATTATCCTACATGGACATGAGCGTGCACAGATGCACACTGGAAAGGGCTTTTTCTATTTTTCAGCTTGTGCAATGCAGTAAAATGGTTATAAAAATAACATGGCAACAGTTGCTCGCACATGTGGATGTCATAAACATTTTGTGTTACTTTACAGCCAAACTCAGTCAAAGTCGCTGCGGTGGCTGCGGGCTCCAGGACCTTGTCTCAGGCACCGAGGTGATGTGCAAGTTGCAAATGAGCAATACAATGTGCGTCAGTTGTAAAGTCGCACATTTTCTTTATAAACGATGGATGTACCAATATGCATATAGGATTTGTGCTTCAAAAAACAGAAAACAGATACTATAGCTACGCAGGAATGTAGTTAAAAATAATTAAAAAAAAAAAAAAAAAAGGCAGGCACTTTCTGAGGATTGTGAGTGAATGCGCCCCGGGGGGCTTCCCAGAAGTAAAGCAGGTCTCTCCCGATTTCCCTCAGCCGTCGCCGTCTCGGGGTCTCCCGCAGGGACGGCCAGGCCCCTGCCCGCGCCCCGGCAGCTCGCCTCTTCCGGGCAGGCGCCCCTCGCTCGCCGCCCACCACTTTCCCCCGACACGAAGCTCTGTCTTGATGAACGCCCAGGTTCAGGCTGCCCAGCAGAGGCTCGGGCTTTCATCTCGGTGTTAAAAGTGGCGCCGCCGTTTCTAAGGAGACGCCGGGACGGTGCTGTCCCCGCCACGCCACGAAGGGCCAGGCCGCTCTGGGCCACCGCCGCAGGGCGACTTCACGTTTCTTCCCTACACAGCCACCTACGAAGGAGCCTCTAAAATGGCGGCGGCCGCCGTCAGCGCCGGTGGGCAGGTGAGCGGAGCGGCTGCCTCGCCCCGCCCTGGCACAATGCCAGGGCCCCCGCTGCTCCCCCGCCCGGCGGCCGCCCCTGGCGCGGCCCCTCGCAGCCCGCACGCCCCCGCAGCGGCCCCGGCCCGGCCCCACAGGCGGGTGGCGCCGGCATCGCCCCCTCGTTCTGCCGGGCCGGAGGCGCGGCGGGGAGGGGAAACCCGGCTCTCGCATACCGGGGGGAGGCGTGCGCAGGTCCTCCCGCGGCGGCGGCAGCAGAAGGAGGTCACCTCCCTCGCTCGTCCTGGCAGAGCAGGTCGGCTCCGGCCCCCCCTATCCGCCCTGGGGCGGCAGAAGCCGGCCGGCTTCCCCGGAGCTACAGCCTGGTCTTCCTGGGAAGGATTTGGCCGGGAAAAGCCGCATACCTGAGCTCTGCGGGAGCGGCTGCGGGCCCTGCTGGGGCCTCGGGGTGCTGTGGTGGCGAGACGGGGCTGACTGGGTGGAGAGAGGAAGAAATCTGACATAATGGAGTTTGAGAAATACAGATCTTGTGGCGCAGCTTCCTTGAGGGGATTTCTTCGAACGGATTTCTGTTCGGTGAAGTAGGTGTGCAGTCCCCGCTCTTATGTCTGGCAGCCACTTGCCTTCCGCAGTTCCAGGACAGATGTCGGCACACTTGCTTTTCCACAGATAGCACTTCGCGTTCTTTCCATCTGCAGGTTTTGTCTGTGTAGAAAGAAAATGGGTCCCTTTGCCACAGATTCTCCCCTTAGCTGGCGGCTGCCAGCAGGCTGCTGGCCATACCAAGTATGCGGCTAAATGGCCACTGTCTCAACATCAGCTGTGCAGAGTAAGCAGCTGGTGCGCCCTGCGCATCCCACCAGTGCCCAGCTTCCTCTGCTTGGAAAGTGCCACAGGTCTGGCACGTTTTGAAGTGCTCCTAGTTAGTTCCTGTGTATTCAATATGCCCAGAACATACTGTAGGGATGGTACAGCCAATACAGGCCACACTAGACACACCTGTTGGTGCTTCCAAGCCATTTTGTATTTGAAAAGTTAGCTCAATTTTGTGTTCTAAACAACAGCGATTGTAATGATGTTAGGCATAGTAACTCATGTAGTAAAACCATTTTTCTCCTGTAAACATTTTACTTTTTATCAACCACTAGTAATTAAGGTCTATAATCCTTACATTGCTAGGATTCATTGCTTTTACAAAGCATAGCACACCAGTAATACACTGAAAATCAAAATTGCATCTACAGTTGACAACATTAAATATACAGTGGAGCTTTCTGGCTGCATAATTTTAAAATGTGTGCATAAAGAGTAAAGTTGCATAAAGAGTAAAGTTACATAAAGTTGCAACTGTATTGCATAGCAAGCAGTTTTCTTGTTCATCACCTGTACTGGGTTGACTGACCTGAGTGAGAAGTACATATTTTTTCACTTCATGCCTGTTAACTGTGATTCTCTACAGGAGAAGAAAATTAGTCTAAGTGTAATGTAATTGTTGGGATTGTTTTATCAATTTAACTGCTAATTTAATATCTCTATCTCTCTTAGACTATGTTATAGTTTGCAAAGTGCTGTGATGCATCTATTAATTTTGGCATGTATATTAATTTAGAAACTGAATGCATATATTATAATATAATGAATCTATAATTAAGCAGTGTGTTTTGCTGACGAATGTACTGTATACTCTCAGGCAGTAGAAAACCAGCTAAAGACCTGTGGCTTTAAGAGGGATGTGGATGTCTTAGTGTTGTACCTGGCTGGACAGTAAGTAAAATATGTTTCTCCGTTTGGCTTTTACTAAAAATAGAGCACACAGTAAACGTTAACCTTTCATAGTGCTTTTTATATCTGATGCTCTCTGAACATAACTTATATCTGAAATAGAAATAAATCATATTTATACCTAGTCCACAAATGTGAAGGAAGAAGTGGTGAAGATATGCTGACATATACAGCAAAGCTATACTCATACTTAAGTGCCTCAGCCCTAGATACACAGTCCTGCTCCAGCAACACAGAATTTCTCCAAGATATGTCAGTTCACAGAGTTGTGCATGAACTTCTACCACAGGGAGCAGAGTGAGGCTTAAAGGGCTGATTTCTACCTGTTCTAACTGGCTCGTAAGGCTGGGTGGAAAGAGTATTAAGAAGGCAAATGAAAATTCACAGAACCTGCCCACTCTAAGAACTGGCAAATTTCTGCCCTCCCTGAAGAAATCTGTTATCGCAACAATTAATTTCATTGGTAGCACCTTTGAAATTACCTGCATCTCTACTATTAAGAATTGAAAGGAGGGCAGGGCAACATGAAGTGAGTACAAGAGCACTTGTTTGGGTCTGGCAGTACTGATCAGAGAACTGATCTCCTCTGAGACCTTCATGAAACAGCTTAAGATGTGGGGCAGATGAGGAGAAGAAACCATTCTAAGTGAAGGGAGGCAAAGCTTTCATGAACCTGTGGGTGATCTAGCTTGATAGAGGTGTATGTTGTAGGATGAACATGCTGAGACGCTACGATAGAAAGATGGATACATGACACGGCATACTTCAAAGTTTTTGGAAAGCATACTTTGAATTTCTGGCCAGGGCATACTTCCAAGTGTTGCATGCCTGTCTGCAGCCTCACAACTGCATCTACTGTTTGTACAGTTGGTATTATATGTAAAGAGCTAATGTAGTTTAATAATTCAGAGGGAAGTTTTTCAAGGTCGCTATGTCCTATGAATGCAGAAGCAAAAAAAGGTGTTAAGGGATTTCAGTGTTGTCTAGCCTGTTTTTAGTGGAAATCAGGTGATCTGGAAAATCTGAATGTGTCCACTAGTACCCATAAATTCCTTAGCACATCTTCTGATTTACACCAGGAAAGCATTTGACTCCAGGTGAAAAGAAAATGTAAAACATATAGTTACTGTCAAAATTATTAAAATATGTATGTTAGAAAGAAGAAGCATACAAAAAAATCTAAGGGAGAAGTTTAATAAATGAAAAGATGCATAGATTTTTTTTTCTAAACAGTATAAGAAAATCATTAAAATCTGTATGTGTAAAATAATCAAGACTGTGTATACAGTCTTAATAGGCACATTTTCTGATTTAAAATACTTAACCGTGTGCCCTCACTGGCTTTGAAATGTATTTTGATATGAAATAAAAAGAAATGTTCAGGTGTCAGATACAGAAGTGATCTATCTTCCCATGAAACCATTTTGAGAAAGATGATGCAAGCTGGCTTCTTTGATGATCGGAGAGACGTGAATTCCTTTTATTCTATACCAATTTATATAAACCTTGAACCTCAGCCAGTCTCAGTATCAGATCATGCTTCCTTAACTGTTGGTTTGACATAATTTTCTGCCGGCTGAAATAAGAAAATGGAAAAATAATTATTAAAGTCAATCAAATAAGAGGGAATGACTTTATATTTTTAAGCCACTACCACTGAAGGGACGTGAAAAAAAAAGAAGTACTTTTAGGCACTGAAAGCTGTCATACTAGGAAAACTGATTAACTTAGCAGTAGATAGGAAAGAGTGCTTCAGGCTAAAAAGCATGAGTTTGTAAGAGACATGCAAAGACTGGAAGGCATACAGAAAGGGCCAGGCTCTTTTAAAATGTTAAGAGAAATTAAGCTCTACCTGGGGCAAATTAAATGCCTTAATACCATAAAAAAAACTCCACCAGATCAAGGCTTGGAGATAATCAAGATGAGGCTGTTACTAGAAAGGGAGTAAAGCCAATTAAAATGTAAACCTGTAAACTAGTTATAGAATGGCAGTGACAAAGAATATGAGGGAAATTTTGGCTTTGCTACCTGAAAAATATTTTGGAGGTGTACATGTAGAACTATACAGAAAAAATAGATAGTAGTTCTGTAAGAGCTCAGTATGTCCTGTCAACACTCTTCTGCTTGTGTAGCTCATTTGCAGTAATGTATTTTCTGGATACTTGTGTCTATAGGCACATAAATACATATTTGCAGGGTTCATTTTTATGGATTATTTGAGAAGTCAAATAAACAGTTAAAGTAGCAGCATGAGGTATCTGATTTTCAGAAATAGAGGAGAATAAAAGCACAGCACCTTAACCTCGGAGGGTTTGCTCCTAACAGATTTTTTTTTTTTTTTTTTTCCACACACAAGATCAGAAAAGGTGTCTGCTCCCCCTTTGTACCTGGAGGGTTTGTTGAAAATAAAAACAAACCCAAACCATGAGAAACTAGAGACTAGACTTCACAGTTGGAAAACAAGCAGATCATTTTAGGCTGATGGTATGAGTTTAGTTTTTATCAAATTTGTTAGTTCTTTCTGAAACACTGTCTCTCCCTCGTCTTGCAACGTGTTAAAATCCACAAGGAAAGTTTGAATTAAATTAAAATCAATCCAATTTGTCATGTAAAGTTCAGTATAATTATTCTGGTGGAAATCAAGCAATGAAAAATAAGGAGGAACAATTACTGAAAATCACTGAGCAGCTCACTAATATTCTCTGGTTAGTAGTTAATTTGTTATTCATAGTAAGCTCAGAGTGCTAGATACACAATTAAGCAAAAACCCCCTACCAGCACACAGGAGATAGTTCCTGCTTCAGTGGATGTGCAGTTTGATTTAAACCAAGACTGTTAATGAATATGAGTAAATACGAGGACAGGAGAGAAGAGAGTTGTGAAAAGGGCAAAGGATTTCACAATGTGCACTAGTATGAAAAATAAGAAGAAATGTACGTTGATGTACTTGGTGTCTGCTTTCCATTCGCATCTCTGGCACTGTGGCCAGACAATCCACACCGCAGCTTCAAAACAGTTTTCCTTTTAGGTTTGTGTCCCTAGAATGCCAACCTTCTCCTTCGGTGTTCTGAGCAGGTTTTCTACAAACTGCAAAGTAAATGTGGGATTCATACTCTGTGGGAAAATAAATGCTGTTAATGGAAAAAAACCCACAAAACTATCACTTAGTTTGTTCTCATTTCTTTACCACCTGCTGCTTTGTTATGCTTTCAGGCATGTAGAATTGCTTACACTGTCTCTGCCATATTATTCTTTTCATCTTTTTTTCCTGTGATTTCTACAGAATTGTGGTTCTTTAGTGCTCGTATAATATTATTTATAAAATAATCAACCATTTATAAAGGGCTTAAACACCATGAATGTTAATTTTTTTTTTTTTCTTCCACTAGCAGACTAAGAAGTGTCCCAAGTCTAGCACGGTTTCATAGGTTAAGGTATTTGTGGATTAACAACAATAAGGTAATAAGGTACCTCTTTAAAGAGCAGAACAGTGCATCTATACTCCATGGTTATTATTTTGTAATTTTTCTAATGTACTTAATTGTCAAGCTAATAAATTATTTTTACTTTCCAGGCAAATTTAACTGATCTAATTATGCCAGTTTGGGAGAAACATTATTTTGTTTTACATTGCAAGGTATAAGCTGATATATTTTCCTTTAGGTTCACATAACATTTATTAATGTTGTGTATTTAAGAAGCTGAGATTTTGTGCTAAAACCTTAGCAATAAAAAGATTGAGTATATTTAGAACTAAGTTACTGGCAAAATTTCCTGGTAGCCCGATGATACCTGAGATCTGGGATAGCAGTTGCCAGAGTAGCTCATAGCAAGTGTCCCCTGCCTGCCAGAGCAGGCAGCTCTTGGAACAGACCAAGGCGTGGTATAGCTGCAAGGAATCCTTAAAACAACTGCTGGGCTTCCTGATTATTCAGGAAAGGAGGGGACTGCAGGAAATGCACAGCTCTTTTTTTATGCCCTTGCAGCCATGCATAGTATATTTCCCGGCAGGCTGGTGGTTGAGGTGAGACTCCTTTTTGCACGCAGGAATGACACACAACTCTTCCAAATGCACATCCCCCTGTGCACAAAAAGTAGCACTGCCATGCTAGGGCTGATGTGGTATCTTCTGCCATTATACAGGCCCTTGTGTCACCTAAACTTGTTTGATTTGAGATTTCCAGAGGAGTGATTAGAGTATGACATTGGCCACACAAATTTCTCTTGTTTCCAGTGCTCTGTATGATACTAAATCAGTTCCACAAACCACATGCCTTATTTCTCCATCTGTGCAAACCTTGATTATGGTATTTATTATATCCTGTAAGGGTTTTAAGACAATGCTCTGTCAAAATCTCCAGACACTAGTTTCCAGCCAAGTCTAAGCACATTGTATCTCACACAAAATCATCTACTTGACAGTAGAATTATCCAATTTAGAAATCTCCAGATACATAACCAACCATTATTAAATGGTTGAATTGAATCCAAACCTTTGCCAGTAGCCACTGGTAATTAAAAAGTAAGAAAAGTAATAAACCTCACAAATTCTAACCTGTTTTTAAATATCTTACTGTACAGTAATTTACATGACTTTCACAGTGGGCTCAAGTTTTTAAAACTCCAGAATTGCTTGCTCAGGTAAATAGCTCTGTGAGCAGCAGAAAAAAATAAATTTACATTCCATGTCACTTAGAAGTGTATGTGTATCTGCTGCCCCAGGCTAACATCAATTATATAACATCTTGTGTCAACTTCATTGAAAAACCTGTGGTTATCCAGCTATTTTCAGAAAAAGCAAAAATAGGGATACATGAAAAGGTTGAACTAAAATCACAGGTATTATAAAGCTTTCCCTTGTATTTCTAAAGGACATTAAAGGATAAGAAAAAATGGCTTGATGACTAAGCAGAACTGATCTTGCTGACCATAAAAGATAAATAAATCTCTTTTTTGCATAGATCTCACTTTTCTGCCTAAGCAGTAACAAAGAGCATTCTTCTGTTGTTCCATATATCTTGTGTGGAAATGTAATTTTTTAATATAACTTGTGTGGAGAAGCCACTTACTGACTTTATTAGGAGAAGTCTCAGCTAAGTGCTGGTTTTGGAGGACCGTATTTTTCTGAGCTCAGAAGACTGGACATCTTTTTTTTTGTTTCTTTAAAAGTGCATCAAAATAATTTTACAACAAAAAAGTAAATTTCAGATGATCCTAAAACCCCTATGTTTGTCAAAGATAAAGAAACACCACTATATACAACAGGTACATGTGGACTTTGCACTATACAAGACACAACAATAACTGTGCAGAATAGGATTTTTATTTGTAGAATATTGCTGTTTTCATCGAACGAGGTTTTCTGAGATGAAGCAAGACTCAGAGAATGGTATTATTTTGAACTTTATCCTTTTTCAGAGGATTTCAGAGAACTTTAGGAATGGAAGAACATCTGTCCTATTCGCCTTCTCTACTAGGGACAGCAGTGTGCCCTTGTGGCCAAGAAGGCCAATGGTATTCTGGGGTGCATATAGAAGAGTGTGTCCAGCAGGTCAAGGGAGGTTCTTCTCCCTGTCTACTCTGCCCTAGTGAGACCACACCTAGAGTATTGCATCCAGTTCTGGTCTCTCCAGTTCAAGAGGGACAGGGTAATACTAGAGAGAGTCCAATAGAGACTACAAGGATGATTAAGGGACTGAAACATCTCTCTAATGAGGAAAGGCTGGGAGCCCTGGGGCTGTTTAGCCTGGAGAAGAGAAGACTGAGAGGGGATCTTATGAATGTTTTCAAATATCTGAAGGGTGGGTGTCAAGTAGAAGGGGACAGTCTGTTTTCAGTGGTGCCCTGTGATAGGATGAGAGTTAATGGTCACAAACTGGAACATGGGAAGTTCCACCTCAACATGAGGAAAAACTTCCTTACCACGAGGGTGACAGAGCACTGGAACAGGCTGCCCAGAGAGGTTGAAGAGTCTCCTTCTCTACAGACTTTCAAAACCTGCCTGGATCTGTTCCTGTGTGTACTGCTCTGGGTGATCCTGCTCTGGAAGTGGGGTTGGACTCCATGATCTCCCTTCCAACCTCTACCTTTCTATGATTCTAACTTTCAAATACTGTTAATACACAGAGCAAAGCACAGTTGTGCACAATTCAAGGACCGAAGTAATTCCTCCACTAAGAAGTGATTTTGCAACACAGAAATCAAAGTAGTGTCAGAAATAGAATTTTGCTTGTTGTTCTTGCATTTAAACCTTAGGGTAAATACTTAGGCACTGTTAGTACTCCCAGTTGTCAGCTTTTGTAATGGTCAGTTTGGTAAGTTTGGTATCCCATTGCATATATTTCACCTTGCATTGGAGACAAGACAATATTAGAAGTGAGCTTCTCCAAGCAAGGGGATGAGATTTTGTAGGGACTGAAGATAACTTTTCATTGGGAAATATACCCAGACACATGTACATATATATTTTCTGTAATTGTAGTTGATTCTGTAAATATTATTAAATGTTATTTATGGAAATTTAGAACAAATATGTGTTCTTTGGACCTGATGATGAAGAAATAAGTTTAAAACTAGATGCTGGGCTAATTACAAGAATACATTTCAGGAGTATTCTTAAATCAGCATAGAATTATTACAGCCTACAGGGGTGTTCTCACATTAAAAAATATTTCAAATGTGAGTAGAGGTCAAAGGAATGTGAAGACCAGTAATTAAATGAATCGATTCAAAATACAAATATTACATTTTCAGTTCAAAAAAGTAGGTAAGGCTGTGCTACATGTATTTGATGTATAGTTAGTACTTCTAACGAAGGCTCAGCTGTCAAGAGAGTCCTTAAGCCAAGAGTGTTAAATGCAAATATAAGAAACTACTTGATCAGTTTTTAAAAGACTGTGTTTATAATTCTCCAGAGTTATATTTAGACTGACATATAACAGTGTTCCTAACTTTAATTTCAGATCCAAGATTTAACTTTTTTGATCAAAAACTATTGCTTGACTGAACTCTATCTCAACAATAATGAACTGACAGATATCTCAGGTACCAGTCTTCCCTTTTTAGAATGTTGAGCAGAGGAGAGGCCCATACTTTCTTTTCTGTGTATTGGGATTCTATTGTGTAAAAGTGGACAAGAGCAAGCAACTTAACGGTTGAAACTTCCTATGGATGCATAACAATACATACTAATTATTAGAGATTCAGTTGTTCTGCCATCCTTGAGTGGCAATTAAGTGAACACCAAAGCTGTTTTTACATGTTAATTTGTAGTCCTATTGCTGAGGAGGTACTAGGTAAGCTGCTAGAAGTACATTTGGAGAGCCATTTATGTTTATATGATGAAAAACTGATAGCAGTGCTGACAGACTTAACATGAATATAAAAGGGCAATAAATTAATAAGTTGTCCAACTTGTAAGGTAGTCACTAAAGTTCTGCAGTTTCCTTATGATGTAGTTACGTTTATAATCAGAATTATTTTGCAAAGTTACTGCAAAACTGTTTTATTGTAAAATTGCATTGGTCTTACACTTACATTTCAGTTTTACTTCTCTTGTAGGTTAAAGTGGCTATACCACACTAGTGAAATTGTGAATGATGAGGCCAAAGCATAAGAAATTTGTTCATATTTTTGACATTTTAAATGTTAATAATTTACTTTTCTCTGTTCCTATAAAATATTTGGATGAAAAATTATGACTATTTTCTGTGAGATTTTGAGAAAAATGAGCACAAGAGACAATACGGAAGATAACAAAATACTGATAAACAGAAGGGCAAGTATTCTGGTAGAGAAGTGTGGATAAAACAAAATGTATAGAACTTGAAAAATTATCTGTCTAAGCCTGATGTGGTGTAAGGATGTAAGCACATAGTCCGGGTCAGACACAACAATATTTTGTAACAATTTTTAAATACATTAATAATTATTTATTTTTAAACTATTTTCTAAGGAATTCCCTATTTATTGCTTCTGAAGCAAATGTAGTGTTAGGGATATACTGTGTTTTCTGAGGCAAAGTTTATATCAGGTCAGAATAAAATGAAATTAAGATGAATTAATCAGGTTACTGGGATATAAAAGGGAAGGGAGGAAGGAAGGAAAGAAGGTAGATGCAAGGTGTTACCAAAAAGCAGGCATAGATGGATAACTAGAATATAAAATTCAATGTGCAGCTTAACAAAATAATTATCTAATAAATGCAGTCAGGTACAATGAGAATAATCAGTTATTTTTCATTTTATTTCAGGTGCTCTGAAACATTTATGTGCATTACAGATTCTGTTGCTTCACAACAACCAGTTAACAAAACTTGGCAAAACAGTGAACGAATTGAAAGGAATGATAAGCTTGCAGACCCTAAGTAATACCTTATTTTTATTTTGTAGAACAATGAGTAGTAGTTTTTTAGTCTTTCTTATCAGGATGTTTCTTGTCTGTTTCTGCATTATTTGCCAATAACTTTTGAAGCTAGTTATCAATTTCAACCAAATTTGACAGAAGAAAGAGATCTCTAAGACATGAAGATTCCAGAGAGTACCTCAACTGAAAACATGATGCCAAATGTGTTCAGAAGTTAACTTTTTGTCTGGTGTCTAGCCAGTCTCCTTCCTGGATGAGTAGTTTTGGAGGCAGTCAAAGCAGTTCACTGCTGCCTTTTTGTAAGGGAACGTGGAAGTACAGAGAGATTATCACAGAGGTGAAGGGAGTTGAGAAACAGGTGTTATTGCTGTTGAGAGTGTGTGTGATAGGTTATAGAACACAAATTCCTGCCTCATTAATCCTGTTGCTCATAGAAGTTAGTTTCTGCATCTCTTTTAGCAAACTGTTAATTTCTAGAGTCTAAGGGTAAATATACTGCAGATACTATATATAACAATATCTGTTAAGTAGTATACTTGTTGATACACTGGCTGGAAATGAGAGTAGCATAGGCTCTGAAATTTGAAAGTATGTTATGCAAGACAGTGTTGGCACTGCTAAGGTACAATGTAGGAAGTAGCCTCCAGGGAAAGTAGTGTTATCTGCTATTAACCTATTGAAAGTGAAAAAGTAAGCAGTCTTCTTCCATGGTTCCTAAAAGAATGACATCATAGGTAATGCCAAGCGCTCAGCACTTTGAGAAAAGAGGAAACAATTTTTGTGCCTTAGTGATGGAATTGAATATCATCAAGCCAATACCTCCTCATGCATTCAGAAATGATTGAATGTCTCGTGGGAAAGGGGAATATATCTTGAAAAGTACACTT
The DNA here is from genome assembly GCA_024611175.1 of Megaceryle torquata. NCBI lineage: Eukaryota > Metazoa > Chordata > Aves > Coraciiformes > Cerylidae > Megaceryle > Megaceryle torquata. The sequence continues at coordinate 55,784 of JANIJG010006760.1, forward strand.
TTGGTTGAACTTGGCACTGGACCAAAACTAAAAAACCAAATCAAGTGTTTAGGAAGATAGCATGCCAGACAAATTATCATTTTTTTTTTCGTTATAATCAAGATTGAAAAGATAGTGCATTTAAGAATTCTTTTTTTTGAAGTGATTAGGCAAAGTCCAAACAGACATCTTATGTATGAATGGTTCAGTCACTTGAATTTAATGTTATAGCCCTACAAATTAATAAGGAGCTTCAACAAGCACAGGGAGGTTGTTGTACTTTTTGCAACCTTCTTTGGGAAATAAAGACAGATAGCAGGTAGTTACAAGTGCTGCTGAGTTATTATGAATGGCAGTCACAAGGATATAGTGAAAATTAGGTGCATATTGGACTGGCCACCACAACAGAAAGCCAGTGTTTAAGAGAACTATTGAACAGTATATAGAATATAACAATCTACCCTGATAAAAAAAAAAAAAAAGTTCTTTCATTCAAAGACATGAAAGTAAATGCTAATCAGTGAAAGAAACTTAACAACTTTAATAACCTTAATTTTACAGTCATTCCTTTTTGACCTTTGCAGTCATGAAAAAAAAAGTCAATGTGTTTGTTTGAAAGAGATTTCATAATAATGAGTTCTCAAATTAACAGGACTCTGTTGGTTTAGTAAAAGGCACTGTCATTTTTGAAGTAATTAGCAGTAAATGAATAAAAATTTTCAAAGTCATGTGTTATATTAACTGTGCCACTTACATGCCACCCATGTGAAATGAGTGCAGAATTTGCGCTGTGTAGCTTTGAAAAGGGCTGTGCCCATAACTCACCTTTGTAAAATAAAAACCAGTTTGGGAATGGGAGAGTTCTCACTGTTGTAAGGTAGATCTTTTTTTACTGCTGGACAATCAAACCCATTTGCTAGCCTTCAACAGAGCTTCTGGATTCATAATAACAGTTTATTCTTTTGTAGCTCTTGGGGACATTAGAACAATTAAAATGGGGCAGTGTAAGACACTAAATCAGAAGTAGCACCCAGCTGCCAAAATGTTGAATTTCTCTTCCTTAAGGCTGTCCTGTGTTTTTTAGCCACTGCCTGCACTGGATTTGTAGCATAACACCATTATTTGTCAGGCGTTTAGGGAAGACACTCAGCTTCTAGGTTTACTGGATGGGTTGCTCACAACTGCAGCCTTTTGGGAGATACAGAGACTTTATGGGCTCACCTTGTGCTGACATCTCCCTTTTGGAATCCAAGACTTTTGCTATGTACACTGTAAATTGCCTCAACTAATTTATTATCTGCAGCTGATAACATCATGCTGCTAGACCTCAGAAAACTCTTTATGCTTCAGTGTGTTTCTACTGCAGTAGTTCCTTTTTGCCCCACGTGGAATAGGCACACTGTTTTTCCTATACTCCAAATAAAGAAAACAGACAAAACTGTGGAGGAAGAAAGCATTATCCCTAATTTGTAGAAATAAAATTGCATGACCTTGACAAGAAAGTAGATAGCAGAGCCAAGAATTGATCCCAGATGTTTTGTAAAATAAGACCATCTTGAGCCTGGTTGGATTTATTGTAAAGAATGAGCAGTATTAAAATTCATATACTCTAAAGCAGACCTACAAATCAGTGTTGATGAAGAGGAATGTGCTCCAAGTAGCATCCAGATTCAGAAGTACTTACTATAAGCCTCAGTTTGTGCCTTGGAAAAATCTCAGTTGATTCTTATTCCATTCCACAGCTAAACGTTCCTGGTTTTTTTAGAGATCTTGCTGAAACATTTTTATCTCATGAATGCTGTCACGTATTTTCTTGACTCAAAACCAGGCTTAATTAGCTATATACCTAAAATTCTTTCTGATTAACACTTTCTAGAAGGAATAGCTATATGCTACTTTGGTAAAAATGGAACTTTCTTTTGCTGCCACCTTGTGGTTGTCTCACTACTTCTATGTGCACTGATTTTTAAAATTTTCCAAAGAATTAAAATATTTAAGTTCTCTAAATACATGAACAGGTGTTTTCTGTGTAGCAGATACCAAATGCCCATTACAGCCTTACTGCACACTCAAAATTACTGCTAAATCACATCAAATGCTGAGCCCTCTGGCAGTCATACTTGTCCTGAAGAAAATGAAATGGCACTATGTAGTTTACAAATCTATGTTGAATATGTCCAGATTTTTTTCTTTTTCTACTATCTCTTCTTTGCTTCTGTCATACCATCTTTCCTTCCTTAACTGCTAAATTTACATATAGCAAGATTCTTTAGAGTGAATATTAGCTGCAGTCTTCCCTCAAAAGGAGAAAAACAGACCAGTGTAGACCTTGGTAGAAGCTGTCAAAATTATGAATTTAATAATTTATTATTTTTGCCCTCTCAAAAGAACAGTAATTGTATAAGGAGAAAAATAGCATTATTATTTTTTTTCATTATGAAAAAAACCAACCACCCAACACTTACGCTTTGTCTGTTAACTGATCTGGGAATGAGACAGTTTCTATTTTAATCCACCTCAGATATCACTATCATGAAACAAAGTCGGTGCACATCAGACAGGCAAGTGTTGCACATCTGTCAAAGCAACAGCACTGGACTGATACCTGTTTCTGTGTTGCAAAGGTTTGGTTATTCAGGTGATGTTAACCTTGCTAACAGGTTTTGGAGTTTAGTACCTCAAGTCTCGATGAAAGTTAGTGTGACCCAGGTTCTCAGTATTTTAGGCCCTTTTAAACATCTTCTTTTTTAAGTTTCTTGAGTTTTCAAACTCATTATCTGTCAAAACATAAAATGACTGAGGATTTACAGTTTTTATTGTGTGTATGGGATAAAAAATTTATATCAACTCCAATAAAGTCTTAGGTGTCCTAAAGCCACCGTCTGGTTTTAGTAACTCTCCCCCCCTACACATTTTGTGTCTAACCTTTAAGCTGTCACACCTACAAGACTACTATTATTTAAAACAGGCATCACCTAACAATACATAAGAAAATCAAAGACAAACACAGTGGTTTTGTCTGTATAAGAGACAAAAAAAAAAAGAAGAAAAAAAAAACACAGAAGAAAAAACAAGAAAAAAAAGGTCAGAGTTTTGAAGTGCATGATGGCATCTTTACTCAGTTCTTCGTGTCATATTTTACGCGTTCTGCGATTAGCCAATTCTTGCAGTCCATGTTTAGCTGAGTAATTCTGCATGTGTAAAGAGACTGTGCTTTGGTTACCCAGCGTAAGAACAATTTGAATGTAATATTTTGTACCAAATCTTTGGCTACTACTGATCTTTAATTTTCCTGCTTTGCTAAGTTAGTTGTTTTTATTTTGCTGGGTTTGGGGTTTTGTGATGGAGTTTGTTTTTTCTCTATACATTTTGCAGACCTATTCCATAACCCTCTGGCACAAGACCTGGACTACCGGCTTTATGTGATACACTTTCTTCCTTCAGTACAGCTCCTTGACAGGAAATGTAAGGATTGCTTTCCTCTTCTCACAAGAGTATTGACAGTTGCTTTTGATTTTAATGAGTTTGGAAAAATAGCTGAATTAACCTTGCCTGTTCTGTTACGTGCATTTGTTGATATAGCAAGGGATTTAATTAGCAGATACCCATTTTTTCAAAGATTTGTCAAGCAAATGGAGTTTGCATGGTACAAACAGTTTACTTTGCCAAGTGCTTTTGATTTCTGTCTTTAATTTTAAAGTGTGTATGTTTATCTTCTCTCTTAGTCTACATAATTTTGGGTAAGACAGATAAAAGCCTATGCTTAGAAACATGTACCTACATTTGTGCATTCAAATGGGTATATTCACATGGGTGGGTGTATTTACTTAGGTATGGATAATATCCTCAGCTATCTACGTGTTTCTGTACAGTTTAGATACATATATGCACAATTCTTGATGAACTATATGCTGACCAAGCTTTAAAATATAGATCTTAATAAATCATCAACAGATCTTTCACAGCTTGTCTACTGTAAATTCTACAGAAAAACAATACAAAACAAAACCAAACCTTAAGAATAGCCAGATCATAAATCAATCAATCCATAAACATGCCACAGCAGACCCAGAAAATCAGCGTAAGTGATTTTTGTTTCTGCTGTTTGGAGAGCTATGTGATTGGTAGGAGGACTGAAAATTAGACTGAGAAAGGTGTTGATTCCTACCTCTGTTCTACCTTATAAGAGAGTAGCAAGGAAAACCAATGTAATCTTGAAAACCCACTCCCAGTCTCTAGAAGAATCAGGATGCAGGATTTTATCAAGGCAGCCACAGGACTTCCTGCAGGTGCTGGCAGACTGTGCAGCTGTGTCATGAAGGAAAGCTGGCGGATGGGCCACAGCATGTGTCAGGGGCTGATGAGGAACTGCTGGATCTGATGACATGGCTATTTGCTTAAAAAGTCATTTTGTGCTGGTTACCTCCAATCTCTTGAATATTTGGACTTGTGTTACACCTCTCCTTGGCACATCTGTCAAACTGTTTTACTAATTATTATTTTTGATTAGGGAGAGATGACTGTAGTTTAATGTGCTGGAAAATACATGTTGCATTTACAGCTCTACAAACACCTCAATAAAACTTCCTGGACTTAATCTCCTAAATACAGTTATATGGTAATCAGTCCTGGAATAAGACTTGAGGCATTAATTTGTATCAAGCTGTACCTTGGACTCTCTATCTGGTGAACTATTTCTCCAACATTACAAAGCCTCTTCACCATCTGTGGAACATTAGCACAGCACGGTCCTGGCTGTCTCCTTTACACAAGACGTGTACTTACACTTGTGTTCCCTCCAGGCATGGCTACTGCAGTTCCTTCCTAATTGATCCCCTAGACACCATGACTGGAAACTTCCCTGAATTCAGAATGCTTCTGCCAGAGTTACTTGTTCTAGACCTTTAGCTCACTTCTGTTACATAGCTGAAGTGCTAGATTATTATATAATTGCAGCAGCTCCTGTCCTTGAAGTTAACACCCCCTATTAAGTCTCAAACTCTTGTTTAATTTTTTTTTTTAAATTAGAATGCAAAACATTTGATGCTTTTCTTTTGATTTTTTTAAAATTTTTTCTTTCCTACCCTTTTCTCTATATTTGAGCATGGGAATCGAACTGGCCTTGAACCAGGACTTGGTTTTGCTATTCATAGAGAAACTTCCAAATCTTTACTGACTTCTGCAATCTCATTTAAGTGAAAAATCTTGCTTTTTAGTTTCCTGGTTTAGAACTTGTGATCCCACTGCACTGAAATTAAAAAAGAAAAGAAAAATATTATTGGACAAGATTTCACCTTAAAGCCTTAAGAAGTATCCCTCCATGTTCATATTTTGAATCGTTGTAAAATTATGCAGATTTATATGGCTACTGTTAAAAAAATCAGCAGAAAAAATGTGAATCACCTGCATGCAGATAGATAATACCAGCCTTTCAAGTTGGTAGAAAGAATAAAAATCTTTTATCCCTTTTAACAGGTGTTACACAAAGAGAAAGGAAGTCTGCACTTCATCTTTATAATCACAAAAGGTCTTGTGTTGTGCAGTCAATAGCTTTTGGGAAGAAAGTAAATCCGCCCCTGGGGACTACAGGAGGATCTATCAGGTACACTCAACCAGCCAGAAGACTGATGATGCCCTCAGGTATTTATAATAATGTAAGAAAAATTATACATTTTTAGGTGATATGTATTAGAAAAAGTTATTTTCATTAATCTGATAAAAAGTTATATTTGTTTTACTAATAAAGTATAAAAGCATCAGGAACTAAACCAAATTTCTTCATCAAGTAAGTAGTAGTAGCAGGAACAGGTAACAAGTGAATCTTTCTACTAAGAGTGTTGTGGCAAATCAGTTCTAGTCACTCCTTGTAGTTACAGAATTGCCTTTAAAGAGAGCTCAACAAACAAAATTTCTTTTTCAATCTGTGTATTGTGAGCACTTAGTTTTAGTTTTATTTAATGAAAAATATCTGAATACACCTCTAGGCTGACTCTCAAACAGACCAGCATCATAGAGTTTTGATGCCCTCTAGTGCTTTTATAAAATAATTTCTTGAAGAAAGTATTTTCTTCTAAATAGTGTTTTAAATTTTACATATCTTGCCTAGTTTTGTAAGCAGATCCCCTTTTATGCTTTCCAAGCTGAGGGCATTTTAATGTCTTCTAGTAGCTTATAAAGTAATTTTTAGAGTTCTTAGAACATTCAGATCTGGAAGACAGCTTGATCCTGACATGAGAGCAGGTGAATACCTCCTGGAACCTTGTGACTTTTACCATATGACAATCCAAAACAAACCTTAAAATCTTACACGATCGCATCTGCTTTTTTGATGTTTTAAAGATAAGAAAAACAATATAGTGCATGGATGACTAAAATGGTAGCAGTTTAAATGGTAGCATAGATGGAGTTTGAAACTAATAAAATAACTGAACTTCTAATGTCTATATCACAATAGTAAACCTCAGAGCAGTGTATTTAACCATAATTTTGTAAAGGTCAGGGAAAAAAAGATCGTATTTAGTAAGTTTTTTGTTTTACTGGAAATTATCAAAGGCACACAATTGTCTTTATCTCTACCATGCAATTACTCACATATATATATATACTGTGGCATCATTCCTCTGTGAAAGAAAAAGACAAAAAGCATGGAAATATATGTCTACAGGAAATAAAATACAAGAACTACATAAACATAAAAACTCCCCTACATTACTTGTTTCCACAGTAATTTAACAGATGATTGTGAATGTTTCACGTTCAGTTCATCTGAACAAGTAATTTAGGATGAGGATGCTAAATTCTCAGCTAATCAAAATGCTGTACAGCCATTAATATCTTAATTTGAACTTTTTCTTATAGGTTGTGAATTTGGAGATCACAGAAGTAAGTAAGTAATATTTTGAACTGTTTGTTTGTTTTGCATCTCTGAAGCATTCATATAATTTCCTCTTCTTGCACCCAAAATGTACCCCAACCAGCGAAAACAGACGGTAAAAAATCAGCTTTTTGGAAAATTTTCTAGTCTTAAAAAACTTAACCTAGTTGTAACTCTGTACTATTCTGATGAGGCAACCTACCCACTGCTGTCTGAAATTTAATATTGAAAGGTATTCCACATTTGGAAATGGGTATATAAAAATGCTATTTATTTATAAGATCAAATACTGATCACTAGAAAAAACATGCTTTCTGTATTAGAGCATGAGAATAGCTGTTCTATATTATGGCCCAGACAACTTTCTCCTGACTGGCTGTTCAAAAATACATACTTTCTGGAATATATTACTGACTTGTAGAATGAAACTTTTTTAGGCTGTACTTCATGTTACTTTTATTCTGTTTGGTTTCAGAATCGTAGAATTAAATGTAAAACCTCTGTTATCTCTGTGTCTGAATTGAGGCAGTATAAAAGTTGCATTTTAATGTGGTGACATTTTTAGATGCTGTTTTTATAAAAGTAAAGTTACAAACTTCAGGCATCAGGCTTGGTTACACTTTCTAGCTTTTCCTATGAAAATATTTCAAAGATTTATTAAAGGAAATAATAAAAGCCTACATATGATGATATCCTTTAGCAATTTGATTTTATATAGCTACTCACTTTGAGTACAGCTTCTTACAGTCAAGCTACCTTATGTTTAAAAATGAATTCTTTCCTGCTTTCAGTGGAGTTAGCTGCCCTTACCAATACAGGGAAGGCGCAGCTTTCCTCCCCATCTTCTTTATGTAGGTGCTTGGGCTTTGCAAGGTACCTGAGCATGTGACAAAGTGTGTTGTACTCCATGGAAACAGTCACATAGTTTATAATAGATGTGTGTGGCTACAGGTACATCTTTATGAAATATGTTCTTATAAGATCAGATTTTAATATTGTATCAAAGTTTAAAAGCTTTTGGTCTAACATGAAGTCTTTGTGAATTCTGCATTGTTGTTGTGATGTTGATGGTTTCTCTCCTGGCCTGCAGCTGTGGTAGGATACATGAACATAAGCTCACAGCATTCTGCATTCAGAGCTTGGAGGAGGGATGTTCACATGGTGGCTTGTTACAAGTTCCATGGTGAAATAAATGTGCATTTGCATTAATGGGTATCATATCACTATGACATAATAAAATTAATTTTATGATTTCCATTGAACCAGAGCATTAAAAGTATAGAACAATTACAATTTTGTGGAAACAAAAAACAGTGAAAACAAAATAACATTTTAAATTATACTATAAATGTATTTAAAATAATTTATAACTTTTCTTTTTCCTTAGAATCCTGTGAATCTGACCTTTTCTCATTTTGTTTTGCTTTCTTAAATTTCCTAAAAGAAGGAAACCTCCATAAAATTTATTATCTTCAAATCCTCCCTGTTAGTGTCATCCTGACTTCTAACTTCACTTTCTACAGAGTGCGCATTGTAAATTAGCTCCACTGTGGTTTGGAAAATGTTTAGATAAGACACACCTGCTTTGTTCTTTTTTGTAGAGTACCATTTGAGAACCCTGAAGATGCCATTTTACTACGGGCAATGACAAGATCTCTCATGGAATTTTCCTATGTTGACTGGAACAAAGTAGCCACCTGTCATGAAAGACGGCTTGAAAACAAAGCAGAAGAATCCCCTGAGAAGCTGACGGTCTGGTTCAGATGAGTGCTTTCTTCATTAAGAAAAAAATTATTCCTCTCTGTAGTGTGGAGATAAACCTCTGAAGTTGCTATCTCTACAAAACAAGTGCACTAAAACATGCATCTAATTAAATGAACTTCCAGCAAAAATTTAGCGTAATCCTCCTTTTATCATCAGCTATGTAATATGGAGAATGAAGAAATTAAGAAAACAGATGATAATTAGTGGCAGTGTTACAATAAAAGTTGCTTGAAATGCAGTTCTACCATAGCTTTGTTATCAGAAATTATTAAAGCTAAGCTACAAGTTATTTTTTAAGAATCTAAGGATAAAGAAATTAATTCCTTAGAGTTTCTGCTGGAGGATTACCCCAGTGTTTTGGGGTTTTTTCTCCATCAAAGTAAAGATATGAAAAAGCAACCAGTAAGATTTTCTCACTTCTGAGAGGGATTAAAGTTTCAATTCGCTAATTTGTGTGCAGCATGAATGCACTGAAAGCTCTTAGTATTATGAGAATACTCATTCGGTCTCACTACGGTTTTATGAGAATAGTCATTTGGTCTCAGTACAGTGGAACCATGAGCTCTTAAGCATGCTGGTGTCCAGCTTCTATCTGTGGCTCCTCATCCTCTCCCGGGATGCAGGCCGCTGCTTACAGGTCCTTTTGGAGACAGGACTTGCAATGCACAGTGCACTGCCCCAAGACTGCTGACTGGTTTTAACATGCTTCCTTTTATAACCATGTGTCACACAATGCTGTAGCACTACACCTGACACCTGTTCCACTAAGGGAGCTCATGGAAGATATACATATGGATGGAAAATAATAAATTCCTCACATCATTCTCCTTCCACTCTGCCAAAGGCTTAAAGTCAATGCTGTCTGACATATTAAACCTCTTCTTCAGCTTGTGACTTGTCTTCTGAGTTCCATCCTTCTTTTCTAAATTAGCACAGTCACAGGACACTCTAGGTTGGCAGGCACCTCTGGGGCTTATCTAGGCCAACCTTCCTGGTTGAAAGCAGGCCTGAGATGAGGTTATCCAGCGCCCCATCAAGGAGAGTCAGGTACTTCCAATGAGGAAGATACCACCTCTTCTTGGCAATCTCTTTCAGGGTTTGATTGGACTCCAGAGCATTTCTTCTTATATTCAGCTGGAATTTCACATGCAACAACTCGAGGCTGTTGCCCTGTGTCACTGTGCATCCCCTGCCTTCTCTCTAAGTAGCTCTAAGTACAACTGGGATTAGATCTGCCCAAGTCTTTTCTGTGAGCCAAACAGACCAGAATGTCACCATATGTCCCAACAGGCGTTACACGTGCAGTAAACAGAATTGCCACGCAGCTCCCTTCTTTTAAAAAACTTCCCTTTATTCCTCACAATGTATGAATCCTTGAAATGAAAACACAGGTACATTCCTTGCACAGGTGCATTTATGTATCTTCACTCTTAGAGTTTTCAGAATATTAAACAAAAACTTTCAATATAGTAAACAGTAAAAAGTCAAAATAGCATTTTTCCCTCTGTTTTAAGGATGGTCCTTATTCCTCTAAGCTGAAGGATATTGCCATGTTCAAAACACCAGTTATTAATAAAAAAATTAGAGAATTTAACTTTTGCCATTCTTATGCAGCAAACAGTATTTTTGGTTGAGGCATTCCCATTGATTTCATCAGACACAGTAGTCAGTTTGAGTGAAAACAGCATACTTAAGGGGAGCTAGTTTCTAGATACAGTATTTAGTCGCAAGCCTAAGTGAAATCCTATTTGTATCAATTCACACGTGAATTTTTCCATCTAATTCACTGTGATTCAAGTTCAGCATGAACAATAATAAGCATCTTTTATGTTTACGAAATAAGTCATAAGCAACTTCACAGTGTGCTCTAAGGCATCTTTACCTGAAAACTAAGACTTAGAAACCATTATTATTATCGGTCAAAATATTTTAATTCACTTTGGTCTTCCCTTCATTAGACTGTGATAAACTTGGAATATTTTAGACCAGACCAATAGTGAAATAATTCTGTTGAAACATGTATTTCACAGTCAGCTTGAAAGAACTGAAACATCAGTATAATAAAATTGCCACAAACCAGACCCTATTATTGTGCACTTACTAATAAAAAATACATAGTGTCAAGAAAAGTTGAGAATTCAGATGAGCATCTTCAGAAACTTAACTGCTACAGAATTCCTTCAGATAAAGCTTCAGAAGTAGTGTAAAAAAGCAGTTTAGCAGTTGGCTTTCCAATGCTTTTAACTACAGTTCTGTGTAATTGCAGAAAAAACCCCACCTTAAATTACAATTAAAATAAATTTTAGGTTTTTAAAATGTAAATAATCCAAATAATTTTTTTTAATTATTATTATTTCTAAGTGGCTAATTAACCACAGATACTCATAGATTTTTACTATGCTTACTGTTGGTATACATACAGCTGGATCTAAGCCACTCTACTTTCTATCAGATAGTAAATACCTATTTTTGACAATCTACAACAGAACCTGAAGTATTTCTAGACAAATTAGCCAGCGTTTCACGTTGTGATGAACACAGACATGTTGTTTTTCAAATGGAGTCTTGCATAAGCTATGCTGTGAGAACTCAGACATGGTCAGCATTAAAAGTTCTTTAGGACCCCTGAGGTACAGGGATGTAACCAGAACTTAGTCCCTTCCTATCCCTTCTTACTCCTCAGAATCTTGAATTTTTTGAAGAGCAATGTCAGCTAAGCCAGTCTCACTTTCCAGTGGACTTTCAGGGAGCAGTGCTATTGCCTCTGTCTCTTTGGTAAATTCAGGTTCTTCCGTTTGGTCAGTAGCACCATTTGCATCCACTTCTTTGGTAGCATCTGGACCAGGATCTGACTGTTCTTCACTTGTAGAACTACCCTCTGCTAGTTGCACTTCATCTAAACAAAAGAGAAATCGCATCAGTGAACACTGAACTCATCTGCAAACAAGCATTTTTATTACTGAAGAACAATGAACACTGGGAAAAAGCATCAATTACAAAAGTAATTCACTTAAAGCTTCATCAAAAAAGACCCAAGGTACCAGAGTTCTGCTTAAGCTGGTGTAAGATTACTCTGAAACTAACCCTACACAAAGAGCTCCTTTATTTATCTTCAATTTTGCCATACTTCTTTCTAATGTATAGAGGATCAGAGTAGGACACTACTGTAATTTTAACTTCCAATTCAAAGATGCTTTACTGATGTTCTATAGTTAGCTTTTCAAAGAATGGCTGCAGGTCAGTTAAAGAAAAAAAAAAGTGGTTGAAAAAGGTTGGGTTCACCTGAAAAGCCCTGAAAAAGTGGTTTCACCCCCAATTTTCTTATTATTTCACTTACAGAAACACTGTATCAGAGTAAGTTAAGGGAGGAGTGTGATACAGTATATCTTCTATTACTATGAGTTAATTATTTGCTTATTGAAGGAAGAAAAACACCATTAGCAGTTTAAAGGCTGAGGCTTGTTTTCTTCACATTCAAAGTACAAAACACAGTTAACTTGATACTGTGATTAAGAAGACTTACAGAAGTGTTACACCTACATTAACCTTTGCAACTGGAAGGAGTGGGTTGCTTTCTTATCTTAACTTGGCCTAACGTTTCTAACAAAAGGTAGACTAGCATGGCAATCTTGATTAAAGATTTAGATTTTAAAACAGTGCAGTGTAATTCAGAATTCCTTAGTTCTAGAAACCTGTTGTTAACTCTAGATTTTAGAAAGTACACAGCATTTGTAAATTGAAAGGCTAGAATTCCAACTAATGCAGGTATGCTCTTATCTCACAACAAAGATTGTTCTTCAACACCTTGGCTGTTACAGATTGTTACAGCAGCTGTTACGATTGTTCCTTGTGGTGCAGTTCATGCAGCATTAGTTTTAGCAAGCAAAATCTAGATCCTAACCTTTCTTTTGCTTTTTTTCTTGTTTCCTTTTTTCTTTGGCAGCTTCTAGTTCTTGTTTTTCATGGATTTCCTTCAGTGTCTTGCAGACTTTTTTGTGGGTAAACCAGTGTATCTTCTGGCAGTTCTGGTCGCAGTACATCACCTGAAAGTTACCAGAGCTATCAATTCATCTTCAGGTACTAAAAAATATATACCATACTCTTGCATTTCTTAGCATACCAAGTTAAATTTCTCTGTATAGATGGCTTAAAAATACCATTAAGTGCTATTTGCAAGGTCATATGAAGTGGTTCTAGCTTATTTAAAAACCTATAAAGAATACTTTGGTTAGCTCTGAACATACAGAAATTTTACTCTTTCTTCACTCTTATTAAACATACACACTTGGAAATCCAAGTACTCCTACTTGCAAATTTCATGCACAAGTAGATGGCTTGTACATTTTCAGTGTAGGGATGTGTGCCATTCCTCCTAAGTCTACACAGTAAACAGCAAAGCATTCAAAATCCTCAGCATCTCAGGGGCACTATTTTTTGTGATTCACTGCAACTATTTATGGATTCTTACCATTTTGCACACTGAACATCTTTTGTCTGCTCCCTTTCCCCCACAAGTTGTACAGAATTCAGCATCCACAAAACCCACTTGGCCAGTAATAGCTTGTGTAAGTACAGAAAAGGCTGTAGGATCAGAACCCTGAAAGGTAAGACAAGAGGAAGCAATGAGATTAAAAACCAACACTATCATGAAAATGGACACGCAAGAGAAAAACAAAACAAGCAATGCAAACTTCCAGCTGGCCAGCTGCAGTCTCACTGAAGATGCAGTAGCAGCAAGAAAATAAAACTAAACTACAGAACTTCAACTAACTTGCATTAACATCTATACAAGTAGATAAATTTTTAACTATAAAGCTAACTTAGTTCTTAGCTTCTGTAGAATTCCACCCTTTTTAGTCTGTAAATTATTAATAATACTATTAATGAACACAGTGTTCCTTACATGCTCTCACCCACTTGTAGGTCCTATACAGCAGATTTTGGCAGTTTTGTCTCCATGCTGGCACACAGAAAGATGTTTCACTTGTCATTGACACACTGTTGTGCTCAATGTACTCAGATGCTACAGACCAAATGATCAGAACTCAAAACCTTCAAACCAATTATTTCAATCTTATTATTTAGATATTATTTGTAGTACCTTTTCCATGCAATACAAGAGTAAGAGTTAGTATATTTTACTGGTAACCATAAAATAAAGACTATTCTTATGGGCAGTGATGTAAACAGGAAAAGAAATGCCAAGTTGCAGCAGCTCTAAGTAAATCCTTAAGCTGTCAGACTACCACAGCGTATGCATAATTATAAGTACTGTGATAATGCTGAGATGGCCAGACTGAAACCAAGCAATTGTGCATGCCAATGGTGAAAGGCTTCCAGAGAAATAAAAAATTACGGCATCTCCTCCTTTCCAGTTTTGAATAATGGACAGAAATCCAACAAACTATTTCTTTAAATGTAGAAAGGACTGCAAGCTCTTCTAAGAAAAAAATGGACAGGAAGGAAAATGTTTACTCTACAGCAAGACTTAGTGCATGATGATGGGTTATGTTTTCACACGGTGTTTATTTTTCTGGCTTAGACAAACAGGAGGGATTGCATTAAGCCTCAGGACATTTTAGTAGACTTGGAGCCACTGAAGATGGAGGCTATTTTTAATTTGCTCAGCATAATCCACATAACAAAATTGTTCCACTTCCCCAGTGTTAGTGCATATAACACCTAGCTCTCAGACACCAGAAAGAACATTCTTAAAAAAGAATAGTAACTATTTTGTAAGATTTATTATGAACTAATTAGTAGTACTATAATGAAGAGTGTGTTAGCAAAGGCATATGAGGAAAACTGAAGTTAGATTTTTTTCACTTTAACTTTGATTTCCTAATTTAGATAGACATTTTGCTCTATATTGCATCATCTTGCCTCTCCCTGTGATAAATGGAGCTTCACAGCATGTTGTTTCACCAACTTTTCATGAACACTAGAAATAATGAATACATTAAATCTTGGAAATTATTCAATCTTAAATTGAATTTAAACCTAGTAAAAAAGAGTGCAAAATTAGTTTCATCTGTGTCTGAATCTACAATTTGTATAAGAGAATTAGCAAAGTAGAACTTAAACAGACATCCTTGAGTAGAAAAAGAAAGCTCTGACACAGAAAAATTGTTTAAATATTCTTTAAAATTAAGATGTTAAAATATTCATTATGGCCACGGGAAAAAAAAAAGTACTAGTTAATGTATTTTAGAGCATTTTTCTGCAATATGTAAAATAAAATTCCATTTTGCCAGGGAGTTTAGGGACATCAAAAACCTTTGCTTAATATAGCACATCACAGAGGTTGAGAAACAGAAAGATGACTTAGTTTAAACTGAATTTTCATTGCCAGTTGCTTGATAGGAAAAACTTACTATTTCAACAGGAGCAATACTTCTCACGAGCTGCTGGAGCAATGTAGCTTCACAGTAAGGGAACTTCCGGATACTTTCTCGAATTAGCTTCTCTTGATACACAGGGAAACCATCTTTCTCTCTCCCTTTCAAGAGACTGCATTTTTTAAAACCAAAGTCAAATAAGAAATCACACAGTAAACATTCAAGAACATACAGCATGCTCTACTCTGTTATCTTTCAAATTATAGAGAAAAACTGTAATTCAGAATAATGGGGCAACTTCATGCATAAAGGTGTTGTAAAATGCAAATGAGATTATTTTTATTCCAGTACACAATCATTATCAAGTATAAAATAACTAAGTATACGCTCTGAGACCAGTACTTAGTAATTCAACCACACAAAGAAATATAATAATCTACAGGTAGACCAGTATCTACAGTCAGCAAAAGCAGCAAAATGCTTTGTTGTGCTCAAAATGAGCATTGTAAAAATACACACTGAAGAATGCACAATAGCTTAAAATACAAATTCTGCTTTACTTATGTTTAATAACTTGTTATAGTCCTAATGCTTCTCTATTTATCTGGTTGGCTCCTACTTTTTTATATGGATCACTGATGAACTACTTGATTTCAGTATGTGAAAGCTGGCTTCTTAATTTATTTTCAGTATCACACAGAAATCCACAGCGAATATGTTCCTTCCAAAAGCCAGGCCACTTACTTTAATACTTAAGATCAGGCAGCTGGTTTTGTAACTGAGTATATTTCTGAAGATCTAAGTGATTTAAGGATCCAAATCTCACCCAGAGCCAGTGGGATTTGCAGTTCTTTGTTGCTTAAATGTTTTTGGAAAAAAAGTATTTCACCCTGTATGACTGGAGTGCAAGAGAGAAATATTCCCAGATGATCCATATTGGACATTGAGAAATTACTTTTCTCAAGCCTATCACTCTTTTTTTCTCCACCACATGTTGCTCTCTGATGCTTCATAGTGTGTATGTGACTGCCAAGCTCCAACCAGTTCCAGCAGGGAGCGGAAACTCCAGGAATGCTGCCTTTGTACCCCAAGATAGGACACTGCCACTCCAGACAGTAAAAAAAGGAGTCAGTGCCACCCTGAAGTGACTGCAGCTGGGGGACTATTTCAGAACTTACTTGGCATAGCCTTTATCCAAGACAATCCAACCTATTACTACAGTTGTATTTTTCTGCTATCTGTAAAGCTAGTTCATGCATATGCCCGCAGAGCCCTCTGCAGGAATACAGACCTTTTGATAAATCCATCTAGTTTATCCTCTCGCTCTTTTAAAAATGTAATACATTTCTGGAAGATGCAACTGATGTAGTGCATTTTCATAGCCAGTACTTCATTCATATCTTTCTGCTTCATACATTTCTCACAAATTAGATCCAGAACCCTATAAGATTTCTGCAGTGCTTCCACATCAGCCAATAGAGGGTTCTCTTTTACCAGCAACACAATCTATGAGAAAAATTGAAGAAAATGTAATCCAATTCAGAACTAATAAACTCGTGTCATTAGCTCTAGCTCATTGTAGCTACATTTCACCAGAGTTTCTAATATTCCTCTGCTTCTGCCTTATGCAGTCTTCCCCTTCTTTTTTCAGTCATTATTTAGCATTACTATTTACTATACTGTAATTCACGGTTCCCACACAAGAAACATTCAAAATTAAGTCTGGTATTAAAAATAATAAGGATTTTTCCAGAAAAAGAACCTGAAGAATCAAAACCATCTCAAAAGAAGCGGTTAGGAACTACAATACACTGTCCTACTATCTCGTTCCTTCCGAACACCTAAAACAGGACTTGTATGATTTGAGTAGTTCCACAGAAGACATCAACCTCACATAACCTTGGAGTACTTTGGGTAGCCTCTTAAAGCACTGAACTAACCATTTTAAGAGGAAACCGTGTACTCTACTCACTAAATGAGCTGACACTGGTGCTTTACAGTTTGTATGTACTGCAGATAACCGTTTGGCAACTGCTGACAAATTCCTGACTTTGAATGGCAAGCCCAAGGAACTTGTCTTTGAATTCAGGTGTATTCATTTCTCTGAACTACACTGGAGGAGCAAACCATGAAAGACATTATTTTCAGCAACTATACCTGAAAGTAAAAGTAAACATCTCTTGCACATACTTTCAGAAACAGCAGCAGATGTTACTATGGTGGAAGATAGACGTTACTACTGGTAGGAAGATACATGCTGAGACAAGCATTAAGAGAACAATGAGATTTTAAGATAGGAAATTGGCTTATGTTTCCACTGCAAATGGAGCTAGGAAAAAAGGAAAGCCAAAAAGGAAAGCTCTTTATAGTTACTGATGTAAAAAATAATCTCTCC
Source organism: Megaceryle torquata (assembly GCA_024611175.1). Classification (NCBI taxonomy): domain Eukaryota; kingdom Metazoa; phylum Chordata; class Aves; order Coraciiformes; family Cerylidae; genus Megaceryle; species Megaceryle torquata. The sequence continues at coordinate 73,134 of JANIJG010006760.1, forward strand.
ACTTCTACACAAGAACTGAAATAGCTTCATTTTTAATCACGTCTAAATGTTGAGCCCCATTCTTTCTCATTTTCAGAAGCATCTGAAGTAACAGATAATGCTTTTGATCTCAGATGGACTCTCAGAAGAGCTGAATGTTTCTGACATAAAAAAAACCAGCTCCCATGCCAACAAACACATATGATTTACATATTACTCCACCTTAACGGGATGCATGTTAGTAGTAGTAATTATTTTATGTAGAGGTCCAGCTAATTTTACTGGCAGTTTTGGTTCTTTATCTAAGCCTTGTGGCTTAGTATAGTAATCCAGCCTTTCACGTGGAAAGAAGTTGTTGATCACAGTCACACAGTCATGTTGACCTAAAGGCACATGAGAAAAAAAAGGGAAAAATTACCAATTAAATGAAATAACCAAAACACCCCAACTAAAACCAAATCTAATGTGAGCAGTACAGATGAGAATTACCCACAAAGGAGCTTAGCATGATATGCCTTGCAATGGTAACAGGCAACTATTGCCATTCTTCTGTGTATAAATATTTTTTTACCTTCTGTAAGTGTAACTGACTCCCAGCAGGGAATGACTTCAGGAAATTTCCTTTTTGAGAACTCTGTCCCCTTCCTGCCTCCTCTTTCCCTGGAGGAAGCCAAAACTACTGGAGAATAGGTACTTTTCTCCCAAGTTACACTATACTAGTAGTCTCATACTGGTGTTATATTTTTTAAAGATAAGTTCTCTCCACTTTTTACTTTAAAAAATTCATGACATTTGCACAGAGACTTTTAAGTTTTCAGACCTGAAAAACATAATAGTGTATTAATCTAAAGTGGATGAAATTATAAGAACAGAACATACTTAAAATTTACAAAAAATAAAATAAAATACTGCAGTGAAAGTAACAAGATGAGAGAAGTTACACCCCCTTCTTGTTTTCTACATCTGACAATATGATGGATTACTTGGCAAAAGGGAAAGTAAAATTTAACTTCTCTAGTTCAGGAACCCATTCTTTAAATTGATTGATTTATCTTGGCACTAATCCTATTAATCCGCAGAAGAAGACACAGCCAATCAAATTCCAGCATTTCAAACCCTCCACTGTTTCAGAAGAGCCTGTTCTAAGCTAATAGAGCACAGTCTAAGATAAATGACAGGGGAAGAAATATCCTCACTTCCCACACACAGACAGATGAATTAATGTTGATTGGACAGATAATGAAAAAGAACAGGAATGGATTCCAGTGTTCAGATTTTGACAGAATAGTGTATCTCAGTGTGCCTGAAAATACTTATTCTATCTTGGTGACGAGATGAGATTTTAAAGAAGAGTTCTCCAAAACTAAGTTGGAGATACCATTTCCCATTCGCTAGTAACTCAATTCAGCATCACATTGGAAAAGACTCTCCTGATCCAAAGTATCATTAATAGGAGTGGACTTCTCTGACATATTAAGTGAATAGTTAAGGTTTTGCTGCTTGAACCTCAAGTGAGCAATGTCAATCTCTTTGTCTTTAAAAGAACAGAATGAGACGGGATTGAAATTGAAACAACACTAACTCCCTGTTCAAGCAAGTAAATCTAAATGGCAAGGTAGGCTCCTGAATCCAGAACATCTAATGGTCTTGCGAGGGAGTTCTCAGACATTTAAATAATATGAGAAGGTTGTGTTGAAGTGAAAATACAGGTCCTGATCTTTGTTTTTTGGGAAGGTCATCTGGACAGCAACAACACAGGCATTAAAATAACTCCACTTCTGTTGGTAATATTTTATCACGCCTCCTTGCTAGAAATAAAGTGGTCTATTTGGGAACGAACGTTAATGCAGGAATCTTCCAGCACTGTCAAGGTGGGTCAAGAAGTAAGCAGGGTTTAGAGAAAAATGAGACAAGAAACATAGCATCAGAAACAAGCCTGGTTGCATGTTTTGCCCAGCATCACACAGCATACTTGAATAACAAACCTTTTACGTGTTCTAGTAAATTCAGGTCAGTAAGTACTGACTACCTCCAGCAGGTTCCAATACTTCTCCCTCTCCCAAATGCAGAGGGAGAAGGCCAGGAGGTGACTCACCATGAGCACACAGCATGCTAGCAGCAAAACTCAGATGAGTTCCTGGCTCAGAAACAAAGCTCCAGTTATGCACTTTGGTCACATCAAGTGTTACAAGCTTCCTCTCACTATGTGAAAACCGATGACATTGCAAAAACCTGCAGCATTAGAAAAGAGCAGCATCTATTCTTACAGATAACATCATTTGTGCTTTTACAACACAAAGCATGGGAATAAAACACAAATTGACTCTGTTGTAGGATGAGATGTGTAAAAAAAGCTGAACAGGTGCATCATTTCAGAACAGGTCACTAAATGATGTTTCCCCAGCAAAAATCATCAGAATCTAACATTTTACTTCTTTAGGAATTTAAGAAACCTTACCCACAAAAGCAGCCATCTGAGCTGCTGTCCTTCCCACAGAGTTGACAACATCAGTCTCTGCTCCAGCCTCTAACATCATCCACGTGATTTCTTTGTTTCCTGAATTTGGGGGGGACACATATGGGGAATGAGAGAGGAAAAAACCCAGAACTTGTAATTCTTTCTGCTGCAGAAAACCAAGGAGTGAATTTCTTAAAGACCAGGAATAACACTGAGGGAAATGAATGTTCTTAATGTCATTATTTTAAGAATGGGTTATGAGAAAGGCTGCCTCCTTATTTATGGTTCCAGAGGGTCAAATCAAAGTAAAAACTAAATAGCATAAAATACATAACTACTACAGCAGGGTATAAAATAAATAATATAGCACAGTATAACTCTGCTCTCTGTAATGCATATTCAGCTCCCTGTGGAGCTTATGGGAGTGATGTGCACATAACTACACTAGAGCTTGGTCCCAATGGAGAGCAGTATAGAAGCAACTCTAATAAGATAGTTTGACCACTCAACTGCAACATTTGCTATTTTAAGAAGAAAAATAAATCCAGTACTATTATGTAGCAGGAGCATAGAGAAGAGAACAGATTGTTCCTTTTTTCACAGTGGGAACTGGGTATTCAGACTGAGCTAAATACCAAGTAAAATGAAGCTAAAATTTGATGGGAAGATAGATGACTTAATTGGTGCCCTTCAGAGACTAATAAGGACACTTGTCACCACCTGTGCTAGTTCTGCTTTCAGAGGTATTCTTACTTTATCTGGTTTTGTGCAGATGCTGAGTACAGAAAATGTATATTAAAAAAGGGGACGGCGGATGGACATGAATGTTTCTGATTTAAAAACAAAGGCATTGAATCAGTAGTGTTCTCATGTACCTTTTGCACTCACAGATAATAGACCTTAAAGTCAACATTCAGAACCACTGAAACTCAGGATGACGGGTTAAAAGCTCAGCTGTGAGAAAATGGTAAAAATCCAGCATGTTCGATAAAGCTGCAGTCATTTAACAACCCCTAAGAGTCTGCTCACATCTATCTGCTCTGATATTGCTCAAATTGTACCCACCAATGTCATAAAAATGTGATCTAAGTGTAGTAAGAAGTTACCTGAAAGTCCAGCAAACATCAAGGCAGTATATCCGTGCTCATGTTCATTGCAGTTAACATCAGCTCCGTGCCGTAAGAGCAACCTGCACATGTCTACTTTCCCTTTGTACGCTGCGTGCATTAGAGGGGTCATGCCATGCTAACAAAACAAAGAGGAAGTACCATACAAAAAATAGTTAGTTTTATCTCTTGTTCTTCATACCATTGATAATTTTTACTTGCACATGCATACTCAGTATAACAAACAAAGCCTCACATAATATTTAAGTCAGCAACACAAAATCTCAAAATCTTGATAATGAAAAAATACTGCTACTAACATGCAGTAATTTTCCATTTCTCTGCCACTTTTCTGATTGTGCTGTACAATGTTTGAAAACAGACCACTGTTAAATAGATGAAAACCATTTACTGCCAATTTGTCATTGGCCTTTTGTGTAAGACATTAGTGTTAAATAATACTAATGCTCCTGCTACTGGGAAAAACTTGGTTTAGATTCTTCTTTTTAGGTTCCTAAGTTATTTCTTTTCTCTCCTGCATTGTATGATAAGCAATAAGAACATTAGGAACAGGCTCTCGTTGTTTTTTGCCATTACAAAGTCATTTTTAGTCACGATGACTGGGAATTGTGCTACCCTCCTCTCCCCCATATATTCACGCTTTTGGTATTGTGTCTGTGATCTTACACCAGCCAGAGCTCGGAAAGCCCTTGTAAAGATCCACAGCTCTAACTAGACTTTAACAAGCACATAGCCTCAAACCTTCCCTTTTGATAAACCGCAGCCATACAAAAAGGATTAGATTCAGCAAGGCAGGCACTCAGTTCTTATTAGAGTTTCACAGGTGTAATTACAAATGCAAACCTGGGCAAGCCCTAGGGGACATTTTCAGAACTAGAGTGAATTGTCGGTGCAGACTCTCTCCCTCTCCAAGGGCAGGGAGAAGAACAGTTGCCTCTGAGAAAAATGCATGACATTCTGTTGTCACAATTTGAGATGCTTTTTCCCATACGGTGCTTGTTTTCACTTAACATCATCAGGATTCACATTATCAGCCAAGACACAATAATTGCCCAAGAACATTCTCCAGCATACAAGAATACAAGGGAGGGTGTTTAGTCTGTCCCTGGAGGTAATGAAAATGGCATTTTCTTCCATTTTTTGCAGGTTAAGGCTGCATGCATGAACACTCATGCACACCATTACTGCAGCTCTGCAAATGCATGAAAATGTGATACTCTGAAATAATGTAATTGCCACTTTGAGCCTTAATAGATTTCTTGTTTCAATTTATGACAGAACAAAACCTAATTGAGTTAAATTTATCAGTATAATTAAAAAAAATAATCCTAAAGGTGAGGGAAATTGGGAAGTTAAAATTATAATGACAATTTTTAGGTATTGTATTTTCAATATTCCCCATCCAGCTGAAAACTATTAAAAAAATATTACCTGAAGCATGATATTTTAGTAATCTAAAATATTTTGGTAAACTACAACATACACTGCCAGTAAAGAAACAAAAGACCTAAAGAGATCACTTAACAAACAGGGAACAAATTTGTGATTGTTTTTGCTAGGTTTCATTTGTGGTCCTATAAAGCTAAGTAAAAGCTTTCTATCCTAATATATAAAATACGTTATGTTACATTGACAGCAATTTTTATAGGCCATTCACAATCTGGACTCATAGTCTAGATTTGCCTCCTTCAGCCATGTAGAAAATTACTGAGGGTATGAACACGGTAAGGTTTTTGACTGGAGAAGAAAACTGTTAAAACAATGACTAAGTTTGGTTATATCTTGAATATCAGTTGTTTCAATTAAAAATCATGTCTGAAGGACAAAGGAAAGGGTTGTTGTTTTTTATTACCCTTCCCTCCTGGGAAACTTTTTTGTTAAAGCCTTTGATTAAATTTTGGAAGCGTCAGGCTGTAGTGGCATCTAAACAGCATATCAAGCAGCAAACTTTAAGGACATTTGTTAGAAAACTGAATTTAATCAAGTCACACTAATATCACCCTTTCACATTCACAGCAAATAAAAAAAAAGGACAGGCTGGACACAAGCTTATCTGGAAAAGCCCGGTATCCTGCACTATGTTCATATGCAGAAACTCCACTGACTGCAAATACTCTTCTCAGGCTGAGCACCAAAGACAGGTCCAGCAACAGTCTGTTTTCTGACAGATGACATTTGTATTATCAGTACAACATAAAAAGACTACACTTAGCAGACAGTTATTAACCATACAGATGAAGCAAATTATCGTTCCAGTATGTAACATTCTTCTGACCAAAAATCCAGCCTTTTAACCTCATTCCCTAGGACAAAAATGAATCTTTCCCAGTTTCTGGTTTACTTTTCAGAGATGTTACATGATTTACATGGAGCAAAAGTAACATGTCTAATACTTCTGCCAGTATTCCCTGTATGTCTGGCTGGCTGTACAAAGGGAATGGAGTTTGCAGCACCTCTAGCAATTGCTTGGTACCTCCCTTGACCAGACTAGCTCATGAACCAAGAAGGACTCCCTGGCACAACGAGGCTGTCCAGCCCAGCCATTACAAACCACCCTTCCCAGTTTCTGATGTTGAAAGTATACCAGAAGCACACTGAGGGGTGGGATACCAAAGGCTAAATTGACCTAATGCAGCCATAGTGGGGGGAGCCAATTGAAGGAAAAAAAAAAAAGTTTCAGAGTCAGTGGGCTGAATCATCTGACAACGGCAGAAAAGGACACGTGGGGAAGCACGAAGGGCAAACGAGTACAAGAACCAGGGAAGGGTTGGACTCTACCACCAAAAGTAGAAGAGGAAAGCAGCTCAGTCTATCACTCTTCAGCACCTGGGAGATGTCTGCTTCTACAGGATGAATAAAAACAAATTTATAAAGCTAATAAACTGGAAAAGCAACCTTCTGCCTTCTAGGGAATATGGAAGAAGTTTTCAGCAACACTGTTTCCCAGCCTTCATTGACCAGAGGAACTGGGGGGTGTGAGATAGCCATGGAACAAGAGTGGAGACAAACAAAAGCATGCCATCTCACATCCCAGTGAAATGGATATTTGGTAAAACAACTCGCTCTGCTGTGAGGATTTAAACACTCGTGCTGACTGTGTAAGAACACAGACACAATACATGTGTATTTTTAAAAGCACTGTTTTGTAGATAATGTGCTGCTGATCTGCTACTGAAGTAGCTGCATAGACTTGTATTACTCAAGAGGAATCCAAGCAGTCCTAATATTCCTGGTGTTTTACACTTATCGTGCCCACTTTCCCCTTCCTCTCAACTGTGGAAACTTGGCCAAGATGTGGCACACAGGCTGGATCACACTGAAGCAGGTATTCACAACATCAGACGTGAACACAAGCTACCTCAATAGCGTGAGAAAGGGCTGTAAAAACCCTAGCTAAAAACTGCTGTAGGCACTTGTATGCTGACCATGTTAAGCATCCACCTCTCTTTCCCAGCTCATTTTGCAATGAGGAACCCAGATGTGCATTAATGTGGAAAGAGTGCCTTATTTTCTTCTTTGGATACAGGCAACTATACCAGTTTTATTCATTCAGAAACTTACAAACTAAACACAGACTGTAGGCTTGGCTTTTGAGACAATATTTGGGAAGCATCTAAAAAGATAATAAATGATGCAAAAAGAGATGGTGCCACAAGGAACACGGATATACTAGTTGATGTCTTTAAAAAGAAATCAGCTCTCCTAAATAAAAATAGCACTAATGAAATTAGTGCTCTCATTAAGACTGGTGGAAGCAGACACTTTGAATTGGATTATGAAAATGTGTCTGACTTTTAACAGAAATGGTATTGGATGGTGCTAGTCTAGAAATACATGACTTGGATTTTCATTGGATGAAAGCCTTTAGAAGTTTCACTGTCAAAGTTTTTGAATAAGATTGACCTTACCTATCTTATGCTTACAGTAAGTGGAATCTGGAAGTTACTCAACGGCTAGATACACAAATAATTGTAGCTCTAAGTATGAACTACTTAGAATATGAAATACTGTTCAGCCAGTGTCAATCACAGCTGTAGTTCTCCTTTTAAGCTCATCCTGCTGAGCTGTTAGTTTCACATATGTAACACATAGATTCCTCTGATGATCTTTCTGTTCATCTGCAGTGACGAAAAGCTAAAGTCTACATCAGTCATTGGCCTGAATTGAAACCAGATAATTTTTAATAGCTGTTGAATTTTCTTTGGTTTGTGTATTTTGAAATACTATGTAAAAAATACCAAAAGACAGAACTCTTTCTCCTCAATAAAGACCCAGCTGGAATAGCAAGATAAATGAGCTGAAGAACCCTCCACTGACCATAATCAGTATGATTAAAGCTACATATATATCATACAGCAATAAGCAGGCCGCAGCTGTATTTCCCAGACAGTATTCAGTACTGTAATTAGCATATAGTAATGGACAGTTTCTAAATTATGTATTTTATTACACAAGTGAATAGCTGAATTATCAAACTAGAGGAAAAAAAGTAATGCTGCTCTGCCAAGTGGTAGTTCTTGATATAAGAAGATTATGAATTATTTTGAATACAGAAAAACCGTGGAGCCTTTTACAGGTCATCTCTCTCTGCCTATCTGCAGAAAATACAGGACTGCAATACTACAGTGCCCTATTGCAACCTTAACTACAACACGACTGGCTGAAACTTCCACAGCTGGAAAACCTGCTTGCTTCCTCTATACCGCCTTTCTGTAATTATCCGAAAGATCTTAGCCACATCTTGCAAACAGCTGGAGTTAAAAGTCAGCAAACTGCCAGCATGAAATCACAAGAGTATTTAAAAGCTCTGTACTCCCTGGGGAAAGACAATTCCTGAACTTTCTTCCATACTATACTTCCAAATTAGCAACCACTCCACCTAAAATAGAACAAGAAACAACTAAGCAGTGTGCATTTAAATGAAATATATTTTTGCTTATTTTGCATCCATTTCCATTGCCTATCTATCTGTCCTAATAATTTGGGACACGTGAGCTTAAATGCACCTGAAGTTTTAAAGCTGCCAGAGTCAAACTGTAAAAGCTAAGTTTTGTGGAAGAGCTGTGTACTACTTTGTTTTCATAAAGACAGTGAGCAAGGCTAAATAACCCTCTTTTCTTCACCCACCTAAATCCACAATGAAACAGGAACAACAACAACAACAAAGATTTAGTCTGAAAGGATGCTGGGAAAAAAAAAAACCCCACAGACTGTATCTGCTGAATGTCTAAAACCTTCTGGAAGATGGGCATCTGTGAAACTAATTTGAATAAAGGGGTCTTACTCTGCTTTCAAGTGACCATACTGCTCCCTGCAGAGCACTGCAGATGGGAGAAGTTGAAGGGTAAGTCTTGGCACACAGGCAGGAAAATCAAATAGACTTATAGAAGCATTTTTTAATTTTTTAAATACATGTAACAACAGCAGAAAATGCCGAAATTCTGTGTCCAGTTCATGCCTACATTTTTGAAGAGAAAAAAAGCTGAAACAACTGGAAAGGATTCAGAAGAGACGTGATTACAGCTCAGTTGCTGAAGAAACATAACTTTAGGCAAGATACTTAAAAAGTCAATGTACTTGGAAGATGACAAAACGTGACTTGGTCCTTGTCTAAAGGCACATAAAGAAAAGATTGCTGCTTGTTCAGTAGTTTAATCTAGAAGAAAGCAGGTCTAAGAAGTTAGAATACGTGATGAAACCAAAAAAATCAAAGTGACATAATTTTTGAAAATACCCAAGTGCAATATTTAACAGCCTGCTTCTGGATGCTGTGGGTTCTCCAGCCTGTGGAAATAATTAAATTGTGACTGCATGTTTGCTGTACCACAAACAAATGAGAGCATTACATCAAACCTGTGCTCATTCTGTGTACATGTAAAAAGGACTTCAAGGAAGGAAATAAGTTCATAGTTCCCAACTGAATTGTGTTCCCACTGCAATATCTAAGCATTTAATTTTCAGGGCTGTTTCCTCATTTTGTAACATTAATAAAATAACTAGCAGTTGAAATATAAATAATAATGTGAATTTCAAAATAAACAGCTAAGGCAGCAGAAGAGAATAAGGTCTGATGCATTTAATGCAGTCTCCAGTTGTGGAAACACTGAACAACAGGGTGAAACTAATGTTTACCTGGAATCACACACTCAGTGTATCGATAGTAGAGTAACACATTAGAGGGAAATATGGTTTATAACAAATTGTAAGAAGCTGATGTGAGGTAAGTAATGGATTAAGAACCCTAAACAAATCTGAACAGTGTCCTGTTCAATGTGGATCATTACACACCACACTTAGTGATTAAAAAAAAAAAAAAAAAAAAAAGACCACAAGCATTCCCTTGCATGAACTTCTTAAGTCTTAGGTGCCTTGGGTGTATTCACTCAGATGTGAACATTAGGCAAGTATTGTTAACACAATGTCTTCTTCAACAACAGCCTGAGGCATAACTCAGTTATATTTTTTATGAATAAACCATATCCTCTCAACAGTAATCCTGCATGTTACACTAATACTGCATCAAGGGTGCGGTCATTCACCAATTACACTAAGAAAAAAAGCTTTTGAAGTTCATACAATGCAGAGCACTTGCAAACACACTTACATTGTATCTTGGATTCCTAGTTTACTGTTTTGTTCGATTAAGCGTAGTTTGTTAGAAGCTTCAATGAAATTTATACATTTGAAATTAAGGTTTAAATATTGACCTGTGTTTAAGAACACTCAGAAAATGGATCTGTTGGCAGCACAAAAAAAGGTTAATACTCCTCCACGAAGATAACCAGTAGATGAAGTGATAATTTTCCTCCATTCAGCATTCATGGGACCACATCTAAAATACCCTGTCCAATTTTGGACCTCCCAGTAAAACAAAGACACAGATAAAATGCAGCAAGTTCAGCAGAGGACTGACCACCAATACGTGGTGGGAACTTCGGCATTTGTGCAGTGAAGAGAAGCTGCCAGAACTGTTCTGCCTGGAGAAGAGATGGCTTTGGTGGAACCTAACAGCATCCCACCAGTGCCTACAGGAAGATCACTGAGAAGATGAAACCAAACTCTTCAGTTATGGTGGAAGAAAGGTAAGAGTTGAAAGAGAGGCTCAGACATAAAGGAAAAACACTTCCACCATAAGCACAGTAAGGAAATGGAACAAGATACCCAGAAATATTGTGCAGTCTCCATTCCTGAAGATGTGCAATGCCAGACAGGATAATGCCAGAGCAACCTCACCCAACCTCAGCTGAAGCTGCTTTGAGTGGATGGCTGAACTAGAGACCTTCTGAGGTCCCTTCCAGCCTGGATTTCTCAGTGATCCTATAAAATTATGAAGTTGTGAAAAACCACAAACTGACATTTTAAATTGATAAAATACACATTGATCCTACATGCACAGTGGGCAATTACAGTTTTGCTTCCACGTTACACTTCATATTAATGCTGCACCCTTTAGAAAAACATTATAAAAAGAGAAAGAAGAGGAAACGCACAAATATCACACAAGGTTCCTTTCTCCACAGACTTCCTCCCATCTTCCTGGAGTGCTTAAGGATTTTATCTTCTACACATCTATCACATCTGCCTCAGCAAAAGACCATGTTTTCCACTTCTGACCTAACCGCTCACTCTCCAAGTTTGCTTATGGTTCTGCAAAGGTAAGGCCTTGGGTGATGAGATGCAAGCACAAGATGTGGACAGGTACTCTTTATACACACTGTCTGCTGCTATCTAAGAGTGACTACAGTTTGGCAGAGGTGACAAGAAGCCAGGGAATGCCCTCATATGTCTTGTCAAAGTGTTTGTCTTACCTTACAGACACCAGAGTTCATGCTGGAATTTTGAGAGAAAATATAAATAGTGTAGTACTTTAAGTAATAGTAATCTTTAAGCTTTCTTTAAAAAAAGTAAGGGGTCTTCAAAGGTTCATTATCCCACTGCAGGCTGGAAGTTTCTTCAGATTAACTCTGATTTCCCAGGGTCTGTATAGAAATGTTATTTAATAAGAAGGCAGGCCTTCAGACCTAGTATTTTCCTTGCTAAACCCAGCATAACACTTGTACAGTTTCACTGTACCTCATCCAAGCAATTGACACGGACATTCTTGCTGCCCAGTAGCCTTCCAGCCTCCTCGGTGTTTCCTTTAATTAAAAAAAAAAAAAAAAAGACAAAGAGAGAGAGAGAAAGGAGGGTGAGAAAGGGACTAAATTGAGAATTAAGAGGAAAAAGATCAGTTCCATTCCTGATTAGAATCAAAACCCTTGTAGATTAACAACTTGGGATGCAGATAACAACCAATAAATCAATTGCAGTTAGTGAAGAGGCTTAGGAATAAACAGTGTTCTGTTCTAGAAGCTAAAAGTCAAGAAATCACAACATCAAAGGGTAGTCTGAGAACATCCATTTTTTGTGAAGTGAATCTACATATGCATAAGAACAGGACACTAAAGTGTCCCTTCATAAACAGCCCCCAAACAACTCTGAATGAGTAAAACAATACTGAGCATGTTAACACATTCTGTAATTTGATCTCTTCTGGAGTATCTTATGTCTAAAGGAGCTATCTAAATTCTCACAAAAGGAAATGATCCCATTTCAAAGACTTTTCTCATCTGAATGAAACATGCTTTATCATTTAGTAACATCTCCTTTACTGTTAAGATTTTAAGTTTGCAACATTCCAGCTCCCAGGTCCAGAACACCAGAAGGAATTTACTTCTGGTAACAGAGAACAGAGGTGGAATGGACAAGGGCTGAGTTAACTTGATTACTGACATTTATAAAAATTGCCAAATGCCATAAGTAGACTGAAGCCTGGAAAAAAACCAAAAACCAAAAAACAACTGTGCAAAGATAAATAGGCCATAACTATGGATTTTTCAGTTTGCTACAAGAATCTTTTCAGTTAAGCTACAGATCTAAGCACCTGATTTAAAGCCCACTGAAGGACTACTCAATAATGTCAATAGAGATTCAACAGGCATTCAAACAAACAGAAATAGGAAAAAAACATTCAAGGAGTCTAAGGTTAGGGAATTTATTGCAAATTAACAAACTTCCGATCACTGATACAATCATAAGCAAAGCTCTTTCAGCAGTGATGTGCTTAATAAGAATAAGCATTACTTTGTCACTTTAATGATAGGCTTCATGTTTATCTTCACCGTATCACAAGGAGGTGCTCTTCCAGCAAATTTTCAGCAAAGTAGCTGTTGCAGCTTCAGTTTTGGCTCATTTTCTTTCAAAAAAAATTTACAAATACTAGAAATAATTTCTGTAATTAATTATAGTGTACAGTTGGTTTTTTTACTTATTAAAAGTATGTATTTTATGGAACAGAGTCTGTCATGCAAGTCATCTCACACACTTGATAAAGACCCAGTAAAATATGCTGGCAGTCATGACACTATATAGATATTTGTAGACTATCTGACATAGCCTCTCTCTATATATAGTCTATTATATATAAAAGGCATGTGAGAAGCTTCTTAGGACCTGGTGTAGTTTTCAGAACATCCCAGGAAAAGAACAAACATCAGAAAGAGCAAATCTTCAAGGAGTGATCTTCAATAAATATTAATGCAAGTAAAGCAAAGCAAAGTTGCATTTACAAGTTCAGAGCTCTCTATGACAAAACACAGAAGAATTTCCAAACAAGACACTAAACTGTCTTAAGTCAGACTTCTGGAATTAAAGCTTAAACTTGGCAGCAGGCTGTTCATAGTGGTGCAAAGTAAGAGGCCAAGAGATAAGCAGAAGTTGAAAGAAGCTTCAGACTGGATATAAGAATAAACATTTTCTGTATGAGACCAATAAGGCAGCAGAACAGGTTACCCAGAGACACCGTGCTGTCTCCACCCCTGAAGGTTTTCAAGACCTGATAGGATAAAGCCCTGAGCAATCTCATTTGACCTCACAGCTGACCCATTCTGAGCAGGAGATGGCCTAGAGATCTCTTGACGTCCCCTCCAACCTGAATTATCCCATGGCCCAAATCATAAGCATCAGGTAAATTAGATGGAGATATCTGTAAGATAAAGGCCTGAAACTGATTAAATTGAATCAAACTGATTCTGATCCACAATAAATTAATTGCTGACTGTCCTATGCTTGTGCCTCTGACACACAGGAACATTTTATTTAAATGTAATTGAGAATGAAGCCCTGAAACTATAAATAAAATTTATTTTGGGTTCCAATCGCCTCAAAACTATGTATAGAAATGCACAAGAATATATCAGGTGGTTTTAGTTTACTTTCAAACAAACAAACATTGCTCACAGATTTCAAAATACATCTTGCAGTATAACTATTTAGGCAGGGCTGTGAAATTCTTGTTGGTGGACCGTGAAGCCCAACTGCTGCAGCAAGTATGGCAGAAAGCCCCCCAGCAGTAAGCAATGTGTACATAACATGGTGAAACTGTACTGCTTAAATAAAATGCAAAATAAAACAGCATCTGGAATAAGAAGTGCGCAATACCCTGGACAAGCTCAAGTTCTGTTAATTTAATAATATAATTACAAATAATAAATAAATGCTAATAAACAGATCCTGTCTGCAAGGACACCTTGGTCTAGCAACAGCATGCAGGGTAACCTATAACAGGCTAAAGAACTGGATTACCCTCAAAAAATTTTTTTTGCAGGGCACATTAATATAAGTCATTAGATAAATGTCAGTGTGAAGGAATACACGTAACAGAGACGTAAGCGTTCTTGGGCAGAGTCAGACCCTCACAGCGGGGCTTCCCCAGCCCGACCTGTATAGCAACGTGCCTGGCAAGCAGCCCCTTCGCGCTTCCTGGACGACAACGGCCTACCCAACACACGGCCAGCGTAAGAGACGCGAGCTCCCATTTCCAAAGGAACAGCCGCTCTCCCCCTACGGGAGAAGGAACCCAAAGGCGGGGGCTGGAAGCCAGGCCGGCCCGCACCACGGACTCCCGAGAACAGCGACCCAAGGAGCGCTGCCCTACCAGCGGCCCACGCGAGGCGGCAGAGCGACCAGTAACGCCACCAGCGCTTCCGCCAAGGGGCTGCGGCCCGTCCTTCACCAGAGGCCACTTAACGCCGCCGGTGGGGGGTGCGAAAGCAAATCCTCCTGTCGCACACCAGCAGCGCCGGGGGCGCGGCGAGAGTGCCTCCCGGGACCTACGAGGGCCGTCAGAGCTGCGACGCGAACACGACCCGGGCCGCAGAGGCCGAGCACGGCAGGTGAGGGCACAGCGCCGCACGGCCTCCGCCCAGGGGGGCGCTGGCAGTAGCCTCGCTGGCCCGAGACGAGGAAGCGAAGGCGCTGGGGCCAGGCTCACCAGGACAGCACTACCGCCCACCGCCGCGGAGGGGCGAGGGCTGGGCCAGGCTCACCTGTGGCGATCACTCCCAGCAAGTCCTTCTCCTCTGGGTTTAGGTCACCTCTCCTAGGGGGAGCCATCGCGCCCCTCCTGCCTCCCGCAGACAGTAAGGCGGACTTGAGACGGGGCTGCCCGGTGAGGCGAGCTTAGTCTGGTAGTACCGGCAGCCCAGGCCTAGCAGCGTCCCCCGACCGCCCCCTCCCTGCTGCGAGACCTGCGGTGCCCGCCCCGCTCCTCATGGCGACTTCCTTCCACCGCTCCGCCCTGCCGGGGGCCGGCCGCGGGGTAAACCATTCCCGCTGAGGGGCGGGGGGGGTGCCGGCTGCCGGCTGTCCTCCTCCACCGCCTTTCCCGCTCGGCGCTGCCGGAGAGAAGGAGATCTTTCCTCTGCTGTCCTTCGTCTTGAAGCGGAGAAACAGGGTTTGCATTTCTCTTGTCTCTCCTTTCTGGGTTCCCTGCGGCTCTTTCTCCGTGCTCCCCCAGGGAGGTGCCAGGAGCGGTGCGGCCAGGCAGAGGGACGGCCGCAGAGGCGCCCGTGTGTCAATGTGTCTGTCCTTCACTCCTCCATTGTCTGCCACTGCTGCCGCTGCCGTCGCCGCGTCTGCTTTCCCCTCCCAGGACCGTGCAACCACCCGACAGGTGCGGCGGGCGGACGCCCCTGATGGCCGAGCCGCCCCGGGGAGAGCGCGGCCGCCGTCGGGCGGGAGCGGCCCCTCATCCCCGCGGCGGCGCTGCCGGGGCGGGCGGAGTCCGCGGGCTGCAGCGGGGCAGCTCCAGCCGGGCGGGCGGCCGGGCGAGGAGCGGGGCCTGTACGCGGCGGCCATGGCGGGGCCGGGCGGGCGCTGAGCGGGTGCCTGCGGAGGAAGCCGTGCGCCGGTTTCCGCGCCCCGGGCGCTGGCCGGGGCGAGGCTGCGCCCCCCGCCTTGGGCGGGCGCGGGGAAAGCCGCTGGGAGCGCCCAGGCCGCCGGAAAGGGCGGTGCTGGGTCTGCTGGCACCCCAGGCTGTCCGGCCCTGGTGCCCCGCGGTCTTTCCTTCCGCGGGAGCTGCTTTCATGCCTTTTTATGGCATCGGCTGTGGGGTGCTTTCTTCTGGGCAGGAAAAGCTGTTTATTCGGCTGAAGTGGCCGAATAAAGCCGTGGTTGTGTCACGGAGTCGCGTCTCCAAAAGGAAGCAGACTTTGAATTGGGAAGGGAAATAACACGTTTGGGAGATTGCGAGTGGTGCCTTTTGTTAGCGCCTTCTAAAATTAAACCATCGGTGGAAAAATGATCTTTGTTATGGATCCAACTTTCCACTCTTCCGGCTGAAGCTCAGTAGGCACAGGGGTGATCCTGCAGATCCCCAGCGACGGACAGTGACTGAGGTTTAACATCCTTGGTTTCTGTGTTTGTATGAGAGAGAAAAGCGGAACTCTGGTACTTGGTGCTGACTTTTTACCCTCTTTTTTTACCCTTCTTTGTCCTACTCCTCAACGTGTTATTTTTGTATCCTTTCTCTTAGGGAACCTCTTTTTTCCTATAAATATTTTTTTAAGGCATAGCTTTATCAGCAAGCTGATTTTATTTTATTTTTTTCTTAGTTCTTGCAGGTCATCTCATGGCTACTTATGTGTTGGAATCTCTCTCTCAAATACTAATCTTACTCCCTATTTTAAAATTTAGTTGCTTGACTGACTTCCAGAAATGGTGAAGTCCTGTTGGTTGCTCCTGGCTCATAGAAGAGTATTGTCTCTGAATCTAGTATTTCTTCATAAGTATTTGGGTACAAAACTGTCATGGGATATGCTTTTATTTTAACAAAGCCAAATTCTTTATGTTTCCCTGATTTTAAAAATCATGGAAGTACAAGGACATGCCACCATCTAGTTTCACTTGAATCAACAAGTGCAAATGGGAGAGATTGCTTTGGACTTCAGCTGATAACAGGTTCCGTTGACTTTTTTTGTAGGAAACTAAAAATGCCTTGAAGGAAATGCCCTTGAGACAAAAGTGCTTTTTATATTCTGATCCAGAAAGATATCCCTGTGTAGTGCTAACAGAAGTCTGTCACTGGCTTAACCATGAAGGCTGAAATTAGTGTTTTAAGTGATCTTTTGTTGGTTCACCGCAGGGTGTGATTTTTACCCGCTGTGAACAAATTTTGTGATATTATAGTGCTGATAATCTCTGTGGCACTACTAAATACGAAGAGCCTGCAAGCTTTCTTCCATATTAAAAAAACCTACCCCATCAGGCATTCAGTGTAGAAAAGTATGCACATTACATGCCTTTTTAAAGTGGGAGAATGTCACTGCTGTCATTACACCCTAGTTCACAGAGTGAACAGGCAACCACAAATTTTCCTTGTCAGCCTCGCTGGAGCTCGCTTGACTATTAAGGCTGCAGGAGTGCTCCATCTACAAGGGTAATAAAATTACACTAGTTAAAAATGTTTCTTATGCTTACCTATGAAAGACTTCTGTATGACCTTCAATCCCATAGTATGTGGATGTTTTGCAGTCTTTGGTTTATCCTTGTGAGATCGTGATGAGGTCATGGAGTAGCGTTACCTCCATTTTATGTATGGAATTGAAGCATGGAGGCAGCAAGTGATTTTTCAAAGGTAACATTGAGAGTCCATGTTGGGGCAGGGAACTACAGTGTGAAAATGTTCTGTACCTTTGTGTCTTGCCCCTTAATGCATTTTCTTTTATCTACTGTATCATTTGTTTCAAAAAATTTAAGTTGTGGGTATTATGTTGTGTGGCAATTAATAATTTTAGTTTTGGGGTATTACAGAGTTAAGATGGTTAAGCTAGGGGAGAAGAGACTGTCTTATGCCATGGAGAGTGCACCAGGAAATTCTCAGTGTTTGGACATGAAAGGGAAAGAGGATGCTGAACTGGTTTCAAGCTGTTTTCTCTCACACCTCTGCTTGTGTCTTGGAGGCTTGCTTGAGTTGTGGTCATGTACTCTTCTGCTCTGCTAGTGATTGCATGGGACAAAGATCCTATAGCTTCTTTCTGTGCTTGGGCTTGGTCTGATCAGAAATGTGGTCTGTTCTACTACATCTGATCTAGGGAAAAATAAAAGAATAGGTCAAACAAGTGCTGATATTCCCATGACTTATTCTCCTAGTTTCCATCTCACTGGTTCACAGCTAAGGACTTCCTCAGCAAAAAGTGGTAACTTTGTGTTTATATATATATCTTATATAAGATACATTTATCTTTATATATATCTTACGTATACCTATATGTACCATATATATCTTATATATATTGCCTTTGTATTTCATAGCTTGTGGTGGGCTTTTTGAATTTAGATATGCTTTGTGTCTGCAGCATCCTGTGATTGTAACTTTCACAGCTTCTTGAAAAGGGACCTCTTTTGGAACCTGCTACTTCATGGTTTCATTTGCTTCCTGACCCTCAACCCCCCCAGTTCCTGTTTTGGGAGACAATGAAGAATTGTTCCCTGTTCACTCTTGATGTGCAGTCACGCCTTGACAGGCCCGTGTTATCCCCTGCCACTATCTTTTTGCCAGGCTGAAGTTTTAGGTCTGTTTAGTCATTCCTGTATAAAAGCTGTTCCATATGGTTCTTCAGTGTATTTTTGTAAAATATTTCTGTCTGCTGCATGGCTTGGGCTATGGGAAATCTCCTCCATGTGGAGCTGAGCCTTTCAGATAGACCTGCACTGGGTTTTGGGCCTGCTGTTTCCAGTCCTTATATCCTGGCCAAAGAGAGGGGTATCTAATAGGATTATTAATTTAGATAATTTTGAGTTCATGCAAGTTGAAGGGGTTTTTATTGCTAGAATAATCCTGGTTTTTCTTCTCAGATCTCACAGATTAGTATCTGTGGATAGGTTACTTTTCTCCTCCTGGCTGATTGCCATTGTGTAACAATAACTTTCCTAAGTATTTTTTATTTTATTGGAAGTAGTTGTGCTTTTTTTTTTTTTTTTTAGGTTATATCTGGTTTTGAATCTCAGGACAGCCATTGGATGTATGATATGATCTGTCAACATTGCTAAGACTTGTTTTGTACCAGCAGGTAGATGGCAGACGAATAACAAAGCAGCCAGGGCTGGGTGAGCATGATGCATGTTTGAACACAACAAGTAAATCTGTGAATGACAAGTTATTCATGTAGCCAAAGTGCTCATCTGAGACATGGATAGGGATCTGCTACAGATTCCCTGTGGGACCTTGCATAAAGTTAGGCTTTCTCTACCTCTTGAAATTTAGGAGCAAAGCCCAGCACTTGACTCTAGCTGTATCCAAAGTCTGGCAAGATGAGACCTGTGCTCTCTTCATTTTCTCTTGAACCCTTACTCAAAGGATTCTTAAGCGTATGGGACAGAAGGACACAAAACTGTCTTCCGAAAGATTGTCTGGTCCAGACTGTTGGATAAGCAGAATTGAGGTGAGCAGTGTTCTCCAGTGAGAAATACAGGACAGAGCAGTGCAAAAGTACCAGTTTGGAACTTGAAAGTTCATGTAACAGCATGGTCCTCCTGATGGGCCTTATTAGTCTGATTTAGCACGAGTATTGGTGATTTTCTCCTAGATCTGATCTGACTGAGTTGAGCCAGCATTGGTGTGCTTCCAGAATGCAGCTGGCATAGCAGTCATCTAGAGAGGTTTCTTCAGAGAAACCTGCTTGCAAGTTCATTTGTATAGGATGCAAAGTGCATTTTTGGGTGTATGCTTTTATTTTTGTACATAGCCTTAATTGCTGTTCATGCAAGGGCAATTCACATAAGCTTCCCACAGATAGTGGTGCAAAGAAGGAATTTTGAGGTGTTCAGGTATTGTGATGATGAGGACAATGTGAGTGCCTTAGATACATGTGCATTTGTGCTACCTGGTTATAAGTGTCTTTAAAAAAAAATCAGCATTGCTTCCATATGCAAACCAAGTATATGTATCCTTTGCTCCATTTCTATGCTTCGCATTGGATCTGTAATTTAGGGAAAAAGTGCTCCTTTGCAGGTTGATTTCATATTCTCTTAGTTGTTTGTTCTAGATGGTCCTAGTATGAAAAACTTGTTCAGACAGTATGTCTTTTTTACTTTTCATATGAGACTTTAAGTCATTATGATTCTTCTTGAATAAGAGAAATCCCAGATTTCAACAAATTGTTTCATGGATATGAAATCCATATAAGTAGGTACTTCAATATTGTTTTCAAGTGTAATGGAAGAAATGGCCTACAGGTAGCTTTTTGCTGATAAAGGACTGAGATGTGCTTAGTGACTGCAGAGCAATAGGCCAGCTGAGCACCTTTGCAAGACTAAGTTCTTTCTCACTTAAGCTTTGCAAATGGTGGCAATAACCCAGTCAGACCTTAGCATGGCACCTGTAAGAGTTGATATGCAGTGTCTTTTCAGACAGGTGTTGCTAAAATAAGTTCAAAACTTCAGAGATGTAAAGTAACTTGCGTAAAGCTTCTCCATGCATAAGGATGTTGAGAAACTTTACAGCACGTATAGAGCCTGCACCACCTTTTGGGAATCATGAGTGTAATACTGGAAAAAACAATGACTCTGGGAGTGTCAATAGCAGTTATCTAATGACAGTTGGATGTTTTTATCTAGTGAAGAATGGTGAAGACAGTTGGGTTAGACGTATCTAATTAGGTCTAATTGTGGAGTAATTTTTTAACCTAAGACAAGTTTAAATAAATTCTGCTTACAGTCATCTGCAGATACATGTACCTGTTTGCAGGCTTAAGGTGATTGTTTAGGACAGAGGAATGGGATTATGCATTGAACGAGTATGTCCTGTTAAGTTCAGATTACTTTTACTCCTTGGGCTATTGACTGCCCTCATTCCTTCTACCCAAATTCAAGAATTTTTATGCCTGTGTTGCACATAAGGCAATAGGCTGTCACCTATATCTGTCTCACTGCCTGAGCCTAGAGGTAAATTAATGACATTTTGATGTCTCATGCAATAAATTCCACCTGTGAGATGCTGTGGTTGCCTTTTAAACTGGATTTGATTTCTGATACTGTTTCTTTCTCCATGTGATCCATCGTTGATTAAATAAGAGTCTTCCCCTCAACCTCAGGAGTACTTACTTGTTAATTTAAAATAGTAATTATCTGTTCAAAAGTAACTAAAACACTTAAGGTTCACTGAGAGGTAATGGTGGTGTGTGAGTGGAAAATTGACAAATGGAAAAAGATCTATTGCTTTCTCTTAGAGAGACGTCTGTGGAGCACAGTGATATTCTACCATGCCTGAAAACCCTTTTGAACTTATGGTACCATACTTATTAAATCTAGCATTAAGAGATTGCAAAGTCAAAATAAGATCTATTAAAAAATAAAAAACAAAATACAGAGTTCAGCGACCAAATGGGTACAATGGTGTGGTAGCCATATTCACGGCACCGTAGTGCTCAAGACTCGTACGTGCTGTAAAGCTGAGAGCAGCATGAAACACTTGAGTTTCAGAGTTTAACAGCTTTGGGCTTCTGTAAAGTGTGGTAGAATAGTGCAAGAGCAATAAAGGGAAATTGTATATTTGTAATGTATTGCTGGTAAACTTTCTGCCTTGGATTACAGTTTTGCGATGGGGTTGGATAGGTGCATGTGGCAGCTCATGTAGATCAGATTGCAAGACTAGGAGGTGCTTTGTACATACTTCCTAGGCAAAAGGAGAGTAGTTAAGAGGTAAGCTGGTCATGAGTCAGTGTGCATGGTAAGATACACATGGTAAGAGCTATTTTTTTCCTGTCCTTCAATCTTGTTCCTTTAAATATGCTTTTATCACTAAGTGTGTTTTAATATAGTAAAAAATCTTCCTTGTGTGTGACATATAAACCAAATAATCTTTTGTTGAGTTATGTATTTTGAATTTTAAATTCCAAGAAGTCAAAATATTTCCAAGAAGTAAATCAGTAGTAATTCCTACCAAACTAGGGACTCTGTGTATAAAAGCTATTAGCTGCAATGCATCTAAGAGCTTTTGAAATTAGAAATGTGTTTTTTCCTAGTATAGATACATAGAGCTTTTTGGAGGAATTTTATAATTCATTGAGTACTTCATACACAGATATGTTTTGGTGTCCTGCATAAGGATTTAATCTGGAAAATCTGTTATTTTTATGTCAGATGGAGAAGTTTTGTATAGAGATTGCTTACAATTATTGCAGACTCATAGTAGTGGACAAAGATTATTGCCTGTAGTCAGCCTGTGAGAAGGATGGATTAACTCTGGTGAGAATTAGAATCAAGGACAGACAGGTCAGGCAAGGAAAATGTTAGACACAGTCTGGGTCAGAGAGGTTGGTCAGGGACACAGAAGGGAGCATCTCCTGTGATGTCGTGAATCTTCTATAACTCCCTCAACTACTGCAGACAATTGAGTTTGGCTCTGGAGTTGTACTTCATTGTAATAACCTCTACTTTGTGTGTTTTCCTTAAATGTGTTCTCTTTTCCTGCAGAAAAAGAAGTGTAAGCAGTTCAACAGTTTGCAATTTGCAAGCTTAAGTGATTCTTTCTTTCATTTTAGGTTTTATTTCCCCAAATAAAATTCTCTACTTCACTAGAAATGGGGTTTTTTTAGAGGGAAAATTTATTTGGTGCATTCTCTGTATGCACCAGTGTTGACATGAGTTTGGTTAGAATCTTGTTCCTGGTTTTGTCCCTCTTTGAGGTTGCTCCTGAAGCCTGTGCTGCTAAGTTTCTTTTCTATCTTAGGTCTGCTTTGACTATATTATCTTAATGCATGATTTCCTGTGACCAAGACCTGAGGATCCCAAAGCTGTCAGCCAGTGCTATGGAAGCTCAGTCTTGTGCTGCTGAATTCCATATTCTGTCTGAGATGGCTTTTTTCCTACATTTTGTGGCAAAAAGAGACCCCATCCAGCGTTCTCCTAGCACCACCTGAATCCTTGGCTCTGCCCTTGAGATTTATCATCCTGCATGTCAGTCTTAACTCCCTTCCCAGCACAGGGAAACTCCTGCTTCTGCTGTGCTCAAAACACATGGATGAAGTCTTTTGCCAGGTTTTGAGTTTGTCTGTCTTGTCCTGCGGAACTTTAGTAGAAGACTTTTTCTTGAATTAGAGGAAGGGAAATGTATTCATAATTTACTTTTCCAAAGAAGCCCAGGGAAGGGCCTTATATTTGCAGTTTTATTTGTGTTAAAATGTTCATTGGTGTATGCTGAAAAGTACTGTCTTCCCCATGTGCCCTGCCATCAGTATGTCGATTTATTTGCATTGTTGTGCCTGCAAGATCCTTCATTATGATAGCGAACTGGTTGTTAGTGACCTACACTGATAATCATCAAGTCTGTCAGGCTTCTCTTGTGATGAAGTTGTGTGATTACTCAACTTTTATCTGTAAGCAGTGGTCCCTAGCTCCCTGAAGCCAACTGTGTCAAACCAAAGCATTTCATGGGTAGCTTGTTTGATGCTAGGATTAGTTTAGTAGCTTAATGCCCTCCCTGGGTTGTTTTTGTTTCCTGGGTATAGGAAGGCCTGATTTGTTTTATATTTTCCTTTGTCTTGTCAGTTTAAACAATTGTTGACCTTTTCAGTGTGATCAAGTAGGTATTAGCACTGCAAAAGCAGTGTTATAGTATGAGGAGACAGCACAACTGAATCTTTTGAAGCTGAGGGAGAGCAAGATGTCAGTGATGGGGGAAAGGGCACTGTCGTCTTAGTGTAGACCAAGATGTTCCCTATTTATTTTTTTCAACATCCTTGTTAGTTTTACTCTATTCCTGTTAATAACTAGGTTATTAGATTACTGAATAGCTACCTTAATTAGCATTCTCAACAGCTGGTTAATGAAGGTTCATATCAACACATTCTTAATGTGAAATACCAACTCTTGTTTTTGCAGCTTTGTCAAGAACAGAGGAAAAATACCACCTATTGCAAAGCCCCCTGATTGAAAGTTATGTTGAATATATGCTTTCTTTTATTTTAGATTTTTTG
Organism: Megaceryle torquata; assembly: GCA_024611175.1. NCBI lineage: Eukaryota > Metazoa > Chordata > Aves > Coraciiformes > Cerylidae > Megaceryle > Megaceryle torquata. The sequence goes on from JANIJG010006760.1 coordinate 96,992, forward strand.
AAAAATAAATTTAGCTTTGCACTTCTGCTACATTTGCATTTTATCATCCATTAGCAAAGAACATACACCAAGTTCTCTTGTTCTTCAACTCCAGAGAGTGTACCAAACTAGGCAGAGCAACATTCAGTGTGCGAATGCATTGGTCTGCATGGGCTTTTAATAGTCAGCTCATTCACTTTGAGAGTTTGGCTGTATCTGTGACTGAACAGATCTACATTTTGGGACTATTATCAGTTCACATCTTAAAATTAGAATTTTTATTTTTATTTTCCTGTTGTATGATAGATCCAGTAGCTGTTAACAGTCTTTTGGCCATTGAAGAGCTTCTGTTCCTTTCAAAAGGACAAGAGGTGTGGCACTGAAAACTATATGCCCCTTTTTCACTGAAAGTTAATGTATTTTGTAGAATCCTTGTCTAGAACCACATTTAAGAACCCTAGGTTAACTGGCATGTCTTTCTGAAATCATCAGAGAAACCAGACAAACCTTTCATTGTTTCTCAGTCCAGGGGAAAAAAACAGAATCCTTTAGCTGTCCTGTTAATAAACATTTTAAATTCTTCATAGCTTCCATCTTCTTAGGAGATGAGTTGTAAAAATCTAATGTAGCTTTTATTGGCATTCTTACTGTCTTGTATGTACATATGTATGCATACACCTAGAGATACACATCCTGTGGAACCTTTAATAGGTTACGTGCCGAAGTAGGTTTCTAATACTGGTCTTTCCACTGCACAAACAATGATGCTGTAAAGAAGAAAATAGCTTTTCCTATGGATAGTGTCAAATACCATTGTGCTGAGCTGACATTGATACAGCCCAAACAACCACAAAGCAGGTGTATCCTTTTTCTGCCAAAGAAAGCCAGGCTGATGGGTGTAGTGATGTTTTATGCCCATTTAAAAAGGTATTAAACCTATTCCAGTTAGAAATCCACCACTCCTGCAGTAACACTTTGCTTCAGAAACTGGTTTGCATGTGGGTGGGTTGTTGTGGTGTGGTGCTGAGTGTGTGCTCTCAGCATGTCTGTGGTATGCTGGATTTTGAAATGTCTCAGCCAACAATGGAAATTCTGTGGATCATTTCAGAATGCTAAACAAGCAAGTCTACTTAATTAACTATAGAACCAAATAATGTACTATTAGGAATTGTCCTATTGTTAATTTTGGGTGCATAATTAAACTTTTAACTTTGCCTGAGATGTTTTTAGATGTCACTGAGCTATAGACTCCCACAGATTGCCAATCTGCAGGTGTAAATTTCTGTTGCAGAAACTGATGAAGTTTGATCTGGTTCAAGTATCTAAAAACTGCCTAAAGCTGAAGCTGTGGAGCTGTTCATAAGAGACTCCCTTAAGACCTCACCCTACCATGGGCAAGATTTTATTTATTTATTATTTATTTATTATCTATATTTTAGATAAGCTATTTTCTGAAAATGTTTACATTTCTCCATTGATAGTGAAAAGAGGCAAGGATCACAGGGTCAGACTTAGACGTCTTGTCATTCATTTTTAAAGTTTGTTCAAGTTCACCCCAGTTCTGGGTTCTGACAGCTGTTTGGTCAAGAAAAGTTGATACAGATTTTGGCTTAGCTCATTGCCTCCTAAAATGATAGTGAAATAGGTAGCAGTCCTCACAGAGTAGCATCAGTTAAACTGTCAGGTTTTGTATTGAACTGAGCTGACTGACAGCTGTCTACACTTCCATTTCCAGTGCGTGGGTACAAAATGCTTCAACTGCTGCAGTGTAAATGGTACTGCCTGCAGATGGGATTTGCTGCCTCTGAGATGGAGTGGGGTAAAATATTATTTTCCTGCTCTGATCTACATCTGGGTGAAGCATGTCTCTCAGTAACTTCTACTGGATTTTTGTAATGTGATTATGCAATTAGCACATGACACTAATACTGGAAAATAGATATAAATTAGTGAAGCAACAGGCTAATTACTGTTTTCTAATTCAGGTGATTTATATTGCTACTTTATTTGACTTCCTTTTGTGACAGTATTTCTTAGTTGTGAGATTCTGGCCACCTGTGTATATAAATGTATTTCTGAGAACTGAGATTTTATCTGATTGCAATTATTATCAAAATTGCTTTTAAATATAGCTTTTTGAGGAGCAAATCTATTGAGATGCATTCATAGTAGCCATTGCTTGCAATGTTGTGTTTATAGATAGACTATGAATTCTCTGGGTTAGTTGATGGACTTCAAAGTCTCCTGAATCTGGATTACCAACAAAGACATATTCTTGGGTTTATGCATTTATGTTTTCAGATAAGTGTTGCATTTAATGTTGTTTTATGTCCAGATACATCATGGAAGAAGATTAAGAAAAGGGAAGTGGAATGGTTGAAATGGAGAAAACATGTATTTTGAGCACTCCTCTGACTCTGTCCATTCATGGTATATCAAAATAGAGGAAACTTTTGCTTTACATGATTGCTTAGCATTTGAACTTTTTGGTTACGAAACTGAGATTGATATCTCTGTTCTGATGTGTGAATAGTGTTGAAGTCTAATACTCTCTGACGAGCTTCTTTAAGGTATCCCACACTGAAGCGTGTGTTGTTTAATTTAATTTAATAATTTACTTACCTGTAGATAGTTGATTTTACATGGGAGTTCTGATTTAGCAGAGTGATATGAAGTATACTGAAAATGCAAATCAGCTAGCAAGGAAAAACAATTGCTGTGTGCAGTTCAATCATAATACCAGTGTGATTCCTTTTACCAGTCTCTACAATATGCTCACCATTGTGACACTGGGCATCCCCAATCACTGGGAAGAAATATGTGTTTGGATTCACAGTATTCTCTACAGACTAGCACAGAGCTTTTAATTTTCATCACTGAAGACAACTAGTTTGAATGTTTTCCTCATCTTAAAAGAAGTAATCTAAAGTCCTCCTACAAAATTAGTAATGGAACATGCTGACCCAGGTCAGTCAGTCTTGGGATTCTTGTTTACTTCTCCTCTTCACCTGGCTTTACTGAATTGTCACCCAGCTCTCAGTGCTATTGTCATGGTACTCCCAAGTGGAGTATGCTGTCATGGATGAGTAATGCTTGTCGTCTGTGTTTGTGCATTTAAGAGACAGCCTTTCTTGAAGCACAGAGTATGAAGGAGCTACATGGAATACATGATGCCTGTGTTACCTGACCTCCTATCAAAGCTTGACTTACTGGGAGAAATTGGCCTTTAGTTGAGAGTCTAATCTCTGAAAGTGGCCTATAGAGTTGGGTAGGTGTAAAAACAAAAAACAGAAGTGGAGGGTGGGAGAGAGAATTTGGTGGTGTAAAAATATTTAGATAGTGTGCTACACTTCTTTCCTTCATGTTCTTGTCATACAGCAGTTTTCAGCTTAGAAGGTTGTATTATCCCTGTGCTTAATAGACCTTGATAGATTCTTTTTCCATGAATTAATCTAAGAGCTTTCAGGCTTCCACACAGAGGTGAAGAAATGCCTTTCTGAAGTAAGACTGAGAGCACTGGTACATGAGCTGCCAAGCAATGGGTAGGATAACAGGTGTGTACTCCCTCTCTGCAGTGATGTAAGAGTACAGTTCAGTCTGTAATAGCTGTTTTTCTGACTCATGTAGGATAATGGTTGATTTTGTAGGCACCCCATGCCATAGGGTGGGTTTTTTAATTTTTTTTTTTTTTCAACACCCAACTTGTGGATATGAATCAGTATCTATTGCCATAGCATTATCTCCTCTTGGTCTGGGAGGAATTGTATCCATCACTGCCTAGAAAATAACTCTGCAGGTTGAACAACCTAAGTGTTTGCTACTGTTATCCCCCACTCGAGGAATTTGTTCACCAAAGCTAGAGTGTTCTGTCAGAAGGCTCAACCTGCTCTAGGAGGAGGCAGCCACAGGGAATGTGGGACTGGTTTTGGGATGCAGAGAGATAAAAGTCAGTTAGGGTTTCTTTTTCCATCCAAGTGAATGTTGCTAACAGCATAATCAGTGTTAGCTGTTATGTTTGGAATAGCTGACATGGTGAAAAGCGTTGTGCCTTTCCACTGCTGGCTTTTCATGTCATCTCTTTTTAGCCAGAAATATCAGAATTCAAGTATCTGGAAGCTGATATACTGTCCTGAAGGTAAAAAGTCATGTGTTAACTTGATGAACTCTTGCATGTGCTTTCAAGAAATAATTAGGAAGTTTGAAGTTAAGACTTGCTTTACTGCTTACAGTAGTTGATGTTTTATTGAAGCCAAGACCTTCACTGCTTGCAGCCGTGTAGGAGGTTCTGGTTATTAATACATCCCTCCTCTGACTACTGCATTTAGTTTATGAAATAATAAACTGTTAGCAACTAGGAGGCATTGCTTTCTGGAGAATGCACACTTTGTATTTATTTATTTTTAAGCTTAGCCCTTGCAATTTTGAAGACAATTAATGAGTTTCCAAGCGCTGTAGTGCTGTATCCTCAAGAAACTGGTGATCTCCTGTGCTTTTGCTGCTGCTCAGAGCTACGAGGTAGCAAGAAAAATGGAAGTGGCATAGCTTTGGATTTTATTGTGATATTTGAATTCTATGGGTAGGGTCAACACTGGAAAAACTTTGAGTGGGCATTAGCAAAAGAGAAGCAGAGTGAACTTGAGCAGGGGAGTGGTACTCTGTGAGAAAGCTACTCTTCCTGCACTGGAAGAGCAGCTGTTCTTATATTGCCTTTTTCTGATGGACATTATTGCTAGAAATGAAGCAGCTCTGGTAATTTTTTTTTTAGCTCTGTTAATTTTTTTTTTTTAACACACTTTCTTTTGAATAATCACACTTATTTGTTTATTGGAAGTCTGTTTCAGGAAGACCCATTAGTGATTTCTTCCAAGTGTACTGTAAACAGTGGCTAGCACAACTCTCTCTGCCAAACAGTAATGAAGGATTGAGGTAAATTGCAGCAGTACCTTTATAAAAATGTTTTCGCAGAATTTCAGCTACACCATTTTTCCTTTAGCAACATCATGTCTTATGGCTGAGCTGGTTCTATTTTTCAGGATAAACAGCACATCCAGTGTCCCTCTGAATTCAAGAATCCTGTTCTAACATCTATACAGCCCATTGAAAGTGGTGTCTTGTATAAGGAAAAAACCTTACTAGCTTTGGAAAAGTACAATCTTCTGCTTGTTTTCTAAGTTCACCTGACCCTGATCTCTGCTGATCCTTTTTATCCTTTTCTTTTTCTAAGAGGTTTTCCTACTGGCAAGGCATGCAAGCTTGGAGTTGGCTGACTAGCCATCACCTTAAATTGAATGTCAATTGGGTACGAATTGATCTGTAGCAGTACACCATCTCCTCTGTCTCAGGGTACTCCAGGTAGGAGCTCAGCAGCCTAAGAGAGCTCTCAACAGCCTGAGAAAAGCTTCTACTATTAGTCCTTGTCCTTGAAGAGTTGTATCTAATTCGTCCTCTTAGTTGCTGAAAGAAACCTTGTTACCAAAAGAACTTTTTGTGCTGTCAACCCAAGTGTGTGATTTCATTTTCTTGACTCATATTTTCAGCTGTCAGTGATTTTTTGTTCTCTTTGGCTGTTGAGGTGTTTTTTTGTTAGTTTTTGTGTTGTGTGTGTTTGTTTGTTGTTTGTTTGTTTGTTTTGTTTTTTTCCCACTGGCTGTACCACGACTCATGCATTTGTCATGCGGTTGCTGGTTATGAGACAGAGAAGTCCACTGCCTCAGTGGTTCAATTGACCTTGAAGTGCACGAAGTGCACCTGCAGTGCTTCGGTCATAAGAATTTTCTGTCTTGTTTTTACCTTGTTACTCAGCTGAGATACTTCTGTATAAATTCTTGGTTAGTGGCCTAAGAAATACCCACTCTCCTGAAATACATGCAGGGATCTCTAATGCAGTGTATGATTG
>JANIJG010006761.1:0-65468 GCA_024611175.1 Megaceryle torquata
CAGGGACCAGAGAAGGAAACTCATTGCTTTAATACAAAAAAAAGGCAGAGAGAAGAAATACTGCTAATTAGAAAGCAGGGCTGATAGTTGTATTGTTTAGGCTGGCTAGTCAAACAGAGTAAAAATGGGTACTTTTTCTAGGCTGCCAATGGCATGTTGGGCAAAACACCCCATCAAGTCATGGCAATGAATGGTGCTGGTGGGAGAGGGGTGCTGCTAGCATGCAGCAGGAGAGGGACACGACCTTCCTTACATGTGTCATATATGGCTGTGATGTTCATGGTAGAAATTTAGATGGGTGTGAAGCAGAAATAATCCCAGCTGGGAGATGGCTGCTTGCTGGGATGACAAAACTGGGGGTCACCTTTCCTGGTGATGAGCCCCTGTACACATGATAGCACGGTGCAGGCACCTGACGGGGTGGTACAGCATGTGGAGATGCAGCACAGCCCCCCCCCAAGGCATCCTGCAGCACCCCATGCACAGCCTGGTGAGAAGTCTCTAACTGTGCTCTGCTGTCATTGCCCAGAGCAGGGACAAGCTGCCCTTCTGGGAGAATGGGACGGGGTGGAAGGAGGCCTGGCAGAACGGCTGGCATGGCTATGACAACGAGCTCATGGACATGAGAGGCTTCTTCCTTGCATACGGACCAGGTACAATGCCACTGTCCTTTGTGTTCCCCTCCCCTGTAGCCCCATAGCCCCTGCCCCAGCTTCCCTGCAGCCCCTGGCACATCAGGACACTGACATGACACTCTGTGACGCCCAGAAATTACAAATAGATGGCAGGATTTCTTCACTATGGCTCCATGCCAGGAAGGTTTCTATCTCTTTTATCTGTTTTATAACTGGAGAAATAGGGCAGAGAGATGTGAAGGGATTTGGTCAGACCCTCTCTGACATCCCAGTGTAGTAACTGTATCCCTTTGCCCTATTTGCCTAAATTTTGGCCTAAATTTTTAATTCTAGTTGAAACACATGAAATTTCCTGGGTTTTTTGGGTGGATTTGGATTCACTAATGCAGAGCACTTTCTTTGGGAAGATGGTGGCATACCTCACCCACCTGCCCAAAGGGCTGACACAAAACCTCTCATTTCCACTTTATCAGGCCCTTTAACCACTGCTGAGCACCAAGCTGCAACTGCAGACTGGAGCAAAAGCAAAGCAGAACGTGCAATATAATTATTTCAGGCTATTAGATCTACCAAGCACACACAGTGAAGTAGCCTCTGTACTTAATTTTTGTTTCTTTGTTTTTAGAAGTGAAAGTAATGGATAAAAATGTTTAAAATGTTTTTGCTGAGTTGTGTTGTAAATTGTACACAGCCCAGCCTACTGGGTAGGTCCTAGGAAAAGCAGAGGAGCCCTCGCCCCACATTTCATGATCTGAGTGCTAAGCCATACGATGCCAACTCCTCTCTTTCCCTGTTTTCCCTGCAGATTTCCGCTCCAACTTCCGAGCACCTCCCATCAGATCTGTGGATGTTTACAACATCATGTGCAGCCTGGCAGGAATACAGCCACTGCCTAACAATGGCTCCTGGTCCAGGGTGGAGTGCATGCTCCGAAACACGGCCCCCTTGGCACCCCTCCTCCCGTGTGGCAGCTGCACCCTGGCACTAGCTCTGCTCTCCCTGTTCGCCGGGCAGATCTCCTTACTGTGACCCCCAAACAATGTCGCTCAGTGTCACCAGCAACTCCAGCCTTTTCTTGTTTGTTCTTTTTTTTTTAAAGTTTTTTATTTGAATAATAGCTACATTAATAGAGTGCTGTCCCCCACTCCTCCATCATGCTTCACAGGTGTGAATCTGACCCAGCCTGCATTTACAGCGGTTATAATGTGAAGCTAGATTTTGTGCTGCTCACAGCCAGGAGAGTTGGTGTCACTACTCTAGATTCACAGCAACTGTCAGTGAGCGCAGAATCCCAGCCAGCTAGCTGCAAAATTTTCTGGTATGTGCACGTGGAAATCGCTGAGCATCAAACACATCTCGCCCCAGCATCTTTAACTGACTCACCCTGGCTCTTGGTGCTGAGAAGCTCAGGTGTGGAGATAGACCTCTGTGCATTTAACTGGGTTATTTCTGATTCACTCCATCTCCAGCTTCATCTCCAGCAGAGCCCCACCTTCTTACAGTGCCAGCCAAGCCCCATCTATACTGACCCATTCTTCAAAGAGCCAAATGCTTTGCTGAGTGAATGTAATGCCAAGAGAGGTGCACCAGCCGGAGAGCAGTGACGACATCCTACTTCTCTCATTTTTCCCAAAGTGAGCTCTGCACGCCTCCAGAGCCAGGCTTTTCTCATGGACCACAGTGGGAGGGAGCAGAGGCCAGGGGTCTGTGGGGATGGGAAAGCTGGGAAAGAGGAGAGCGATAGATATCTTCCACTTCAAAAACAGGAGGAAAATGAAAAGGCATCTGGACACACAGGGGTCAGGAGAAAGTAGCGTGAGGACGCCTGGCATTTAACAGCCTCTCTGCTTTTCCTGGTAAAGATAATATCATCAGCTCAGGTTTGGGGGTTTTGTACCCAATTGCATTTCCACACTTTACTGCTTTTCTACCAACTCTTGTTCTCTATACCTCTGCCCAGTGAGCAGCACATTCCCCTTTATTCTGCAGCAGGGAGAGAAGTGTGCACTGATGGATCTCCACCCTCTCAGTTAATCCTAGCTAATATTTCCACCACAGGCTATCAAGCCCAAAGAAAGTTGTAATGTAAAGTCAGCTAGCAGGAGAGGATAGACCTGTTGTCAGAGGTGCCTGTGGGAGTGCTCAGCAATTTTTCTGATATACCTCAGAACCAGGAGCTTTCAGTGACAAACTGTCTTTGGAAGGATTTAGGTTCCTTCCCATGCAAAATAAACTTACAATTCCTACGGAGCCAGAGTCAAGCACGATCTGGGTATGTGTGGTATAGTGCATTTAAGGGTGAATGATTATACCATGTGTAAAAAAAAAACAACAAACACCAAATTAAACTTGACAAAAGACTTCTGTAATAGCCCTAAAGATTTATGTAATGTGTTTTTAAAGCTCAAGTGAACCATCAAATCAATTGGGGAAAAAAAAAAGGGAGAAAATCAGTCTTTGTTATTAGACTGTTGAGTATAAAAGGCAATTTAGTGCTTTCGAAGCATTTGCAGTAGCTGTAAAACAGGCACCTATTGTTCATAGTTCCCTGCTGCTCTTTAATGGACCAGGCTCAATGAATTCACTGGAGCATATTTTTAAGGCGAAAAAATTATCAAAATACAAGATAACGAAATGACTAAATTACCAAATTTTGTTTGAAAATCAACAGGATGTATAGAGTCAGTGCCTGCTAATCATTCCCAAGCCTGCCATTTTAACTCTTACAGTGAACAGAACCCAAGGTCCTGCCACAAAAGAAAAGATCCTAAAAATTAGGGTATATTAAGATTCTCCATTATACAAGCAGAAATTGGAAATAAATCAGATCCATTGAGTTGTTCCAGGGCTTGGACATGACACCTGAAGACAACCTTGATCCTTGTGAGTACTTCATGTAACTCATATTTGTCAGTGCAAACACTGCAGAGTAAATCTTACAATTGCAATATGATTTGTTTGACCCTAATGAAAGCATGGTGGGTATGGTAACACACCTCAAAAGATACTTGATCTGCAAAAGGGAAATTTAACAGTAGACCTACAAGAAGCTCCTTAGGTTCAGGAGAACTATAGCTGATTATTTTTTTGAGAAGTTTTAAACTGAAAGAGGGCAGATTTAGATTAGATATTAGGAAGACATTCTTCCCTGTGAGGGCAGTGAGACACTGGAACAGGTTGCCCAGACAAGCTGTGGATGCACCCTCCCTGGAAGTGTTCAAGGCCAGGTTGGATGGGGTTTTGAGCAATCTGACCTAGTGGAAGGTGTCCCTGCCCATGGCAGGGGGATTACAACTAGTTGGCCTTTAAGATCCCTTCCAACCCAAACCATTCTGTGATTCTATGATTCATTCTGAGTGCATCTTTCTTCCTCTGTACCTCTGAATCAGTTCACATTCTCATTCAAAAATCAAATGTCTTGACTCTTGCCTATTTTTCTGTATGCTATGCAATGGAGGGGGGTGTATTTTAAAACATATTTCTGAATGATGGTTTTATACAATGACTGATTGTGAATGAGTGAATATTCTAAGAATGGTGTTAGGAAAAAAATGCATCTTTTTGTAAATACTGTAAGATTTTTGAAAAAAAAAGACAACAAAAAACAAACCACAAAACCCACCCTTATAACACCTCGCCTTTCTTTTTTATTGTTACATCAAAGTGTGATAAACAGTGTTTGAAGCTTGTGCTGATTAATCATCAGAAATATGAATGATAACATTGTTTAGAAATTGCAAAGTTGTCAGCATGTAAATTAGGGACATTAAATATGTCACACAAGATACCGTAGGTTGTATATACAGTCCTATTTTTTTTTTTTTTCAGATGTATTTCAGTATTTAACTTTTTGAATATCCATTCAGGGACATGTAATTCATGCCAGCAAATAGACATGACAAACCATTTTGAGCCCTGGATATTCTCTCTGGAACCACTTCTTCAAGTCTACTGTGTTACCACCACATCAGCTGCTTGCACAGAAGGCAGATGCATTGTCACTGGTACCAGGGTTCATCTGGTTTGGGGTTTCTGGAGCCCTTGTGGTACACACCATTTACCAGCACGGGATGGTGCGAATGGCAAGGAGACATTAAAATCGAACACCAAGGGACTCAAGGACAAGGGGCCCTATTCCATAAACCAACAACAGTGTTCACAGAAGAGACATTTAATAGAAATGTCTCCAAACTTACTCAGTGGAACTTACCTTGTTTCCTTTACCACAGGGGCAGGAAGGGGATGATGGAGGAGAAGCAGTGCAGGTACACCAATGAGTCCTTTAATTCACAGCAGGAATCCCTTTGAACTGACAGCACCACCAAGGTCTGCTCAGAGGTGCTCCCATCATGGCCAATGAACATGGAACCTGCGAACAGGAGGGTGGCTGCATGGGGATAGCATGGGAATCAGTCTTAGCTCCCTGTAGTAGTGCCAAAAATGGCAATTTCCCAACTAAATAAGCCAAGCCTTTTCTTCATCAACAAGCTTGGCAGCCAAGTAAATGTCAAAGCTAGTCATGTCTTGGCAGATGAGCCCTCCAGCATCCCTCAGGATGCAGCCCGCACTGCCCAACACAGAAGCCACACAGAGACACTTTCCTGTTGGCCCAGATACTGGCCAGAACCTTCCACAAGTACCAGGGCTTCATAACTAAAGGGTGAATTAAAAGATTTTGTGGTGCCAGCCACCTCCTTGTCTCCTAACTGCTCAGTAGAAGTCAAAACATCTGTCAACACCTCAGGGGGAGATGCAGACTCCATGTGCTCTTGGCACTGGGAAATGAAAGGTATTGGAAAAGCTCCATGTAACATTTCCTTCTCTTCCCTTTCCTTGTAAGGCTGTAGCAGAGAGGGCAGGCAGCTGCAAATCCAATGGGAATTTTTAAAGAAAGCATGGCCTAATGAAAGGAAAAGTCTGAAAGCCTCCCTTTTAACGTAATGAGTCTTTAATAGCTGGTTTGAAAGACAACTTTCACCTACATGGAAAAATGTTTGGGGTTATTTTTTTTGTGTAGGTACTGAAACTTATTTATGTTAAGGGAGGGTTATTGCAGAGTGCTCAAAAATAAGAACATTTCAGAATTATAGTTGACTGGACATTTAATTCTCAAGCTTCATACAGATGTTTATAGCTCTATAGATTACTCTGATAAAATTTTAATTAGATGGAAGTCACTATGAACTTGTAAACTGGTATAATGTTACCACAAATATAGGGAGTCTGTATCAACCAAACTGCTTTCCCTCTACCAGCCCAATTTCATCAGAAAAATCAGGAGCTGCCAGCAGACCTGCCCTGGTCTCTAGCTAACCCTGCCTGGTGTCTGTCTGACAGCTCCTCCCATTGAACCACACTAGCACACCACAAGATGGCCTTTTTCCATGGCTTCTACTGGTTTCCTGGCTGGGGAGGAAGAGTCACCCAGTAGGTGTACAGATAAGCTCCCACTCGGGTGGAAGACATCCAGTAGCAGCAGCACTAAAATATTTATTTTTCTCTGTCAGGTGGGCAGGCTGAGGAAAAGAAGACAGCAGCTCAGACCTCACAAAGGAAAGTCCCTACAGGACTTGGACGTGGAGATCTCACCACATGCTGCTTTTATTATTGAATAATAGAATGTTTTGGTTTGGAAGGGAATGCTAAAGGTCATTTAGTCCAACACCCCTGCAGTGAGCTGGGACATCTTCAACTAGATCAGGTTGCCCAGAGCCCCATCCAACCTGACCTGGAATGTTTGCAGGAATGGGACTTCTATCAGCAATGCGGACAACATGGGCCCGTGTTTCACTGTCCTCACTTAAAAAAAAAAAAAAAAAAAAAAATTATTCTTTATATCTAGTCTAGATCTACCCTCTTTTAGTTTAAAACCATCACCCTTTGTCCTAATGCAACAGGTCCTACTAAAAACATTGTCCCCATTTTTCTTACAGACCCTCTTTAAGTACTTAAAGGCCACAAGAAGGTTTCCCTGGACCTTCTCATTTCCAGGCTGGACAACCCTAACTCTCTCAGCCTATTCTCACAGGCGAGATGTTCCATCCTTCTGATCATTTTTGTGGCCCTCTTCTGGACCTGCTCCAACAGGTCCATGTCCTTCTTGTACTGAGGACTCTAGAGCTGGACACAGTGCTCCAGGCAGGGTCACACCAGAGCAGAGGGGCAGAATCACCTCCCTTGAACAGCCGGCCACGCTTCTTTTCATGTGGCCCAGGGTACAGCTGGCCATCTGAGTTGCAAGCGCACGTTGCTGTCTCATGTCCAGCTTTTCATACCCCAGCACCCCCAAGTCCTCTCCGCAGGGCTGCTCTCACTCCCTGCATCCCCCAGCCTGCATTGACACCAGGGATTGCCCTGACCCAGGTGCAACACCTGCACATGGCCTTGTTGAACCTCATGAGGTTCCCAGGAGCCCACTTCCCAAGCTGCCCCAGCTCCCCTCTCAGGGGTTTGTTCGTCCCGCTGGGCGCGTGGGCATCCAGAAGGGGGGCGCTGTGGGGGCGCAGCCTCCCAAACGGCGCCGGGACTGGGGGGGCCACAGTGACACCCGCGTCTGCGACCGGGGGCTGTGGGGTGGGGCCCACCACCCCACTACGCGACCCAACCCAGGGGCTACCCCGGCCCAGCAGCGCCTCTTACCGGCCTCTCAGCGTGTCACAGGCAGCAGCGGAGACCGAGGGCGCCCCGCGGCCACCCTCGCTCCGGGGGGGACACAATGGCAGCCTTGCTGCAAAAAAATGGGGCGATTTATGTAGGTGGGGCTGGGATGGAAGAAGTCGGTAAATTTTAGGCAGAAGGGTTGTAGCAAGCAAAGCAAGAATTGGGACTTTTCATTCGTTCTGTGCTTCTCACTGCCACTTTTTGTCTCTCTTAAATTCTCTTTCTGTCACTCTTTATTCCATGTCCAATTCCTTTTCCACACTACCAAGGCTTCCCCACAAGCCTGCCACCTCTATATAGCTCCTTGAGCAAGTTTCCTGAGCAAGCCTCCTGCCTCCTGCCTGCTCTGCCCTAATTTCAACAGGCAGATGAGTGGCCTCAAAGGGATGCAGGTGTTTATGTGGCCCTTAATGATCCTTGACAGGAATCAGCTGGATATACTTCCAAATATGGAGGACTTGGGCTGCATCTAGAGCTGCTCTTGTTATTAAAGTCTGATTCCACTAGTGGGATATGAAATAAATCTGCAAAAGAGGGGAGCAGGGGGCAGCAGGGATGAGCAATGCAGCTCATTGCTCTGATACTTGTTCTTCACTTGCAGCTTCTTTCTAGGTTAAATGTGGCACCTTTTGGCCCGGCTGTCCCATCAGTGCAGCTCAGGAGGACTCTGAGCCTTCAGCAGCTCAGGCAGACTCTGATTAAAGCGATAAAACACAGTAAGGAAACAGTGAGAGGGGCTGAGGAGCCTGGTCTGAGTCAGGGGAGACATGGTGCCCACCTTCCATGCTAGCATGGATCAGGGCTTAACTGAGCTCCAGGGAGTTCATTTTGTTTCTCCCTTGGCTGCAGGAAATGCGACATTTTAACATCAGGATTGTAGCGGCCTTTGGGAGCAAGAGGCACCATTGTGTGCACAGGAATTGCCCCTGTGTCCTGTGCCAAGGGGTTGCAGGCAGCTGCCCCCCCAAACATCAGCATCCTCTGCCAGGATTGTGTGGGCATCTCCTACATGACTGATTTCCTGTGACTGTGGGAGTGGGCACTGACAGCTCTTGATCAGCTTTCTGTTGTTCTCAAGAAATTAATAACACATTAAAACATTACTCAGCACTTATATATATATTTTTTGTTTGGTGAGTATTAATGAAGCCTCCAAAGTGTCTGGAGACACTGGCCTTGCTGCCTTGCCAGAGAGCAAAAGGGAGGCCAAGTTGTGAACACTGCAGAGCACAGGCAGGGCTTGCCAGGGAGCAGCTGCAATCCCTGCCGAACGCTGGGCCGACCCTGCCCCTCACACCAGGCTGCCTTTGTGCCAGGGCTCCCGGCCACCTCAGTGTGTGTAACTGAACCATGTGTCCATACAGGCAGGTTTAGCCTTTCTTGAGTGGCCCAATATGCTGCTTGTCCTGCAGCGCTAAAACAACCAGCGCATCGGCAGTCCCTGCTCTGTGCTCAGGTTAGTTTTGCCTCTGCAGGCCATGGTCATATAAAGTGACTCAGGAGGGGCCTGCTTCTGATTTCTGAGAGGAGCTTCTACATGACCCTTGTGCAGAAGGATGCTCTGGCAAATTCAGTATCAATTTCTTAAAAGTGCTTATTTATTTACCTGCCCATCCATCCACCCATGAATTTCTCTCTCCCTTGCTACTCTTTCCATGTCTTCCCCATATTGGTGGGGCTTTTGGGGATAAGACTTTGTTTCTGTGTTTGCCAGAGTAGGTAGCACAGTGGATTTCAGCTTGCAGCTCACTGATTGTCCATGAAGACCCAAGGCGTGGGAGAAGGGTAACACCAGCTGGCCACATCTTGCACCTCCCCCATGTCTCAGTTGAGAAGATGCTGTAAGAGAGAGAGAAAGCATCTCTTGCCTAGCCATGGAGGGCTTTTCCAAGCACGGCTATGATAAGGAAATCACCTGGGGCTTAAAAATAAGGTTTTGAAGCTGCCTTCCCATAGAATCTGTGAAGGAGGCCAAAAAAAAAAAAATCTTAATATTTTTTAAGGTGGAGTTTAAGCAGTTTATGAGCTGGATTATACAACCTGCTTGCTTACACTGCTGCAGGGGCTGGATGAGATGACCTGGAACATCCCCTCCTGCCTTAATCTCAGATGTTTTCTTTTAACAACAGTTTTGACAAAGAAAAATATCTTTTTTTTTTTTTTTTTTCTCTAAACAGAATAACCTTGAAAAAGCCCCGAGCTTTCTTTGAATTTCAAACTGCCTTTTCCTACAAGAACAAATGGGATGAATAAACACAGGTCCCACTGAGAAGAAGATATTTAATATCGATGATATGGGAAGCTTTCCAGCAAAGACCTACTATGCTTTATGCAGAAATAGCTGAATACAACCTATAAAGTCCCAGCAATTAATCATGCATTTGAAGAAATACAACACAGTCATAGAGGCTGAATTTTAAAAGCTTGCTGCTCTAGTTTGGACAGTGACAAATTAAGGCCCATACAAAAGCAGGTGTGGCTCTCGAAGAAACCCTCTGAGGGCAATTAAAAATGGGAAACCAGCTGGTAAGTGCGTGGATGTGACAGCTAGAGCAGCTTAAGAAATTAATACAGAGGAGGAGGATGGAGGATTTAATGGTGCAGGAGCTAAGGCAAATGAAACGGACCTGCTCTCTGAAGGGGGTGACTCCATGGTGGGTGAAGTGCTTTGTTCTGTGGGGAGGGCAAAACTGTGACAACCATGTGTCCCCACTGCCTGGGACAGCTGCCCTGTGCCTGTCACAGATGGACCCCCCACTGAAGGGCCCAACACAGCCCCACCAACTGCAGGAACTGCTGCCCTGAGTGTCCCACAGCTTACTGGGTGCCCAGGGAAGAGCTGCAGTCAGTGATGTCTGAAGCTGATGGCCTGGGCACCTCTGAAAATGCCTATCGTACCCCATGATGGAAAAGGCAAGGGGCTGAGATTGAAGGTGGATTTTCCCAAATTTTCTCTGAGCCCCAGGTCTGCTCCAATCCAACAGGCATTATCCAGCCTGATTTCACATGTAGTGCTTCATCATTCCCGATCAGTTCACCATCTCCACTGTTTGCTGTTCTGAATTAGTCAAGAAACCAGTTATTTTTTCCCACTGACAACACAAACAATAATTCAGATACATGTCAAATTATGAAGGGTTTTCAATTTGCCATTAGGGTTACCATTTAGGAAGTGTTGGCATATTTATAAATAATGCCATAGAAACAAACTATGAATCAGTACGAGCCAGAGCTCCTCATCCCAGTTGGAAAAGGATGCCACCATGATTGTCATCACAGTTTCTCTGTGCTGTTCCTCCCACATTTACTCCTACCCTGCCTTGCTCTACACACCCAGCAGGTGTGAGGCATCACTGGGACAGAATTTTGTAGAAATTACCTTCTACCGAAGTGCAGTCTGGGCGGGGCTGGTCCCAATTACCTCATCAAAGTCTGTTCTTCCAAATTCATTTCTTGACACAAAGCTATTTCCCACTGTGAATTATGTGGACTACTTCTCAGAAAAAGCTGTCAACACAGGCTGCTATAGCTATTTTGCTCCCCCCTTGTCCATAGGAAAGGTTTGTTTCTGCTAAGGGTGAGTTTTGACATAAAATAATCCTTCTGGGAAGCCAAGCACAACAACATTTCATTTGAGACTGCTGACAGCATGGCAGAATGGACAACGTCTTTACCAGTTTCAATCTCTAAAAAAAAAAAAAAAAAAAATTAAAACCAGCAACAACAAAAAAAATCCCTAGTGAAGAGATGCTCAGCCCTTTGCCTGTCTCTGTAAAGCTGAGTATTTAAGTCCCTTCTTGCCTGAAAAAACATGTTTCCATTGGCCCCATTTCCAGCATATGTTGATGAAGCATGGGAAATTTTCTGTGTGAGAGGAGTCACCTGTCAGTGTTCAGCCCCTAACAGCCTTGCTGTTTGTCACCAGTGTGGGTAGTGGCAGCCCCAAGTAATAATAAGTCAGGTAGGCAGCTCCACCATGGGAAATAGCCATTCGCAGTGCCCCTATGCTTGGCCATAGGTGGTCATTGCAGCACAGAGACCCTCTTTGGCCTAACAGGTTTCATATACAAAAAAGTATCCTAAGACTGAATAATTTCTCTACAATTATCTCAGAAGCCAGGGCCTCAGCCAGGGCCGAGGAACTCAACCAGCCAGTAACAAACCCCGCCTCAAAAAGCAGTCCTTGCCAAAAGTCCTGCAAGAGTGGGAAAAAAAGAGGCAACCAGAACAAGACCTGCACGCAGCCCAAGGAGGTACTGAGCACACAGAGAGCAGCTGTGGGGGAGAGATGGTCTTAGCCAGTGCTTCCCTTCTGTTTGAAGGGGTGGGAACAGGCTAATTTGCAGCTGGCAGTGCATAACCAAAGAGAAGATGTAAGATGAATCTTATATAATAATCCGAAACTGTTCTGCAACCCCCTTCCAGTTCCACAGCTAGAAAGAGAGATGCCTTTGATTGATGTTTAAAAGGTTTCATATACCGGTGTTGTAAATAGAGCCAGCGCCAAACCTTCCCTGTCTCTGAGAAGGGGAACCAGGAGAAACAATTGTTCATTGCTTATGCATCTCCCTCCCATAATCTGTTGTGTCTGGAGACTGCTGCCACGTGCAAACATCTGGGATGCATCACGGACCTTCTGCTGGAGAGAGGAGACAGTTTTTTGAACACAAACAGCTTGGAGGCACTCTGCAGACTGTGCAAAAGAGCAAACTGTGAGTTACTGCACGTATGATAGGAAATGAGGGAAAGGGAGAAGGTTCTATTCCAAGCTGTGCGTGGGAGCCTTGAGGGTGAGCAAAAACTTCACAAGCAGAAACTTCCTATGCACATGGGGAGCAGAGAGGCTGATGGGTTGAGATAAGCAATCACAGCTTGCATTTTAGAGGAGGGCTGTTGTGCTTGGGCAGCAGAGGGGAGGAGTACCCATGGCAGTGCTGCCAGGCAGGCCCTGCCAGGATCACTCTTCATCCCTTCCCAAAGGGCTTCTTCCAGGATCCCACTCCACCTGTGAATGGGTCACATCCAGGGGAGCCAAACCCAGCTGCCCTCAGCAGCTGCACTACATCCCAGCTCCTGGCTAGGCATCCCTCAGGGACACCACATCCTTACAGCACAACCACAGACATATGAGGATATTCCAGTATTGGTTGCTCTTTATTTTACGTCTGTATAAACTATGATGGCAGGCATATGTAGTTCCCTGGCTTAGGTGGCTTTTGGACCTCCACTGTTTTCTTATGTACTGAGCTGACACCTTTCTTCTCAAACTGCTGGTCTCAGCATTGACTTCCCTGCTACTGAAGTGCACCCTCACGTTCCTCTGCCCCAAAGAGTTTTCCTCTTTGCTTTAGTGAAATCTCTCAACTTTTTAAGCCCTGAGACTCTGGTTCCCTTTTTCTCCATCTGGGGAAAATAACCCACCCTCCTTCTTCCCCTCAAATTGCAGAGACTCCCAGTCTGAAAGAAATCTGGGCAGAAGCTGGTTGCCTGCTGACCCATCTGTTCATGAAGACTCACACCAGGGTCACACCACTGTCTGCATTATCCTTGGCACAAGGCAGCAGTCACGAGACACAGAATTTGCACACTATGTGTCAGTATAGTCCAGATATTTCTTCTTGTTTTACAAAAAAAAGAAAAGCAAACAATCTTCCTTTTTAACCTGACATGTGGGACTAACTCAGTCACTCTGTTTCTGCTTGAAACTGAATCTGGTGGTCTTGAGTGGCTGGACCTGATAATTAGTTAGCCCTGCTACTAATATGCTGTCAAAAGAGCAGCTTCCTCCTCAGCAACATCCCAAGCAGCTCATTTTTAGAAAGACAAACAGTTCTGCAGTCTGCAATGGTCTAAATATTTTAAGGCAATAGCCTTTTATTACTTTCTGGTTCACAGAAAGTGCACTCATCTCCAAGCAAACAAAGGCAACAAAAGAGATTTTTCAAAACTCCTTGTCATTCTGTAAGGCTTTAGTTTTCTGGGTTGTTTTTTTCTGTTTGTTTGTGGGTGGGTTTTGGTGGGTTTACTTTATTTTTTTTTTACTTCCATCTTCAAAACTAAGTGTGTTTCTCACTTTGGGTTTGTTTGTTTTGGGGTTTTTTTTGTACAAGCTGTGATTTGGTGAAACCGTTATCTGCTGTTTAATAGCAAATACTGTTTCTCTATACTGGGTCATAGGGAATAATACTTGTAACATACAAAAGATCTACCTTTAAGAAGGAACAATAAATATATTGTCTGCTTTAGGTCTGAGGACTCTTGAGTTTCTCCACTGTGAATGAATAATAAATCTCCAGGGTCCACTGATGACTACTTACAAATAAACCACTATGGTTGGAAAATTACTTTCTTCAGAATTAGGTAGGGAAGAGATGACAGGACACTAGTACTGCTCATGCTGCTGGGGAGGGGTCCCAGGGGGCTGCCAGCCAGCCAGGCACAGGAGCCAAGGGACAGCAGAGCAACAACAGAGACAAGGAGCAAGGAGCTTTTTGGTTTCCTCTCCTACAGTGTGGGCTGGCCATGTCCTTCCCCTCTATGGGAGAAGGAGACACCCTGGGCTTTGCACAGGGACCTTCTCCGGGCTTTGCACCTCTGTTCCTCAGACTGGGCACCAGGATGGCCTCATGTGCTTGCACCATGATGGACAATGTGGCCCCTGCCACTCTCCTCCTTGTGGTGCCATCCATGAACAATGCTTCTGCTGCAGACTTTGGCTGATGCCAAGACCTTTGCTTCAACCCAGTTTCCTGGGAAGTTTCAGGTAAGGTGCCTCAGCACTCCTTTAGAAGCAAATTAAAAAATATACTGCATTGTCTGGGTCAAATAAATAAATAAAAAAAATTAAAATTAAAAAAGTGGTGACTGTTTCACTGAGAAGCTCTGCCAGGGCTTTGCCTCAGATGAGAGTTACAGCTGGCCCAGTTACAAGAATCTGAAAATCATCACCAGCTTGTGTCCAGCAGAAGCATGATAAACTGCAGCAGCTTAAGATGATAGACAGGACTTCTCTGTCAGGTTCACTCTGGGTCCAAGCCAGAGGCAAGTGCTAAACTGGACAGAGAAGAGCCTCTCCCTTCATGGCCTCCCCGCACTGGGGGCAAGCAACAGCAAAGGGCTGGGGCCCCATGGCTCAACAGAGAGGGAGCTCATCCTGGGGGCTGGCTTCAAGGTGACTGGGGTGGGCAGCTGAGCAACCAGCTGCAAGGAGCAGCTGTGTGGAGGAAGAAGAGGGGTCTTGCTGCAGCAGCAGGGGCAGCAATCATCCACCATAGTCAGAAAGGCAAATGCTCTCTATGCTTATTTCTGCTGTCCCTGTCCTCGTCACTGCCCACAATCCTAAGGCACACGCAGATCTGGGGCTTGCACTTCTGAGTCCTCAAGCTTGCAACCTTGATGGCTAGTCCTGGCAGTCACTGTCCAGTGGCACAGGCACAGTGGTGTCCATGTGGTGGAGACCACAGCTATGTAGCGACGGCAAGCTCCACGTATGCGGGTCACAGGACATTCAGATCCCTTCGATGCACAAGCTGCCCTTCAAAATTAATTGCCAGGTCCTTAGTTTGCAAAAAAGGAGCTAATAGGACCCAAAAGGGCTGCAGCCACAGGGATGAGCTTCTGACATGCATCCTCTGGCACCGAAGTTTCATTATCAAGCAGTGCAGCCCACCAGCACTGAGACTGCTCTGCAATAGGAACTGCAGCACGGTGAGAGCGGGCAACCAGGAGAAAGAGTCCTTGCTGGAGCACGGTCCTGCTTGGAGCTGATGTGCCCTTTCACTTCTGCAGTGGGCAAGCCTACAAACATGGGAGAGGATACTGGCTCCTGCTTGTTTTCTCACTACTTGTGGCAAGTCTGAATGCATTGGAAGCTGCTACTTCTGCAGCTTCCTGACAGACTGACCCTCTTTGGCACTTACTAGACAACCAGTTTGATTTTACCTGCTGCATGCAGAGGGACAAGAGGAGGGAGATGCAAAGAACTCAAACCAGAAAGCTCCATGTTTTCCTAAGAAAGCAAGCAAAGATGTGCTGGTAGATTTATGTACGGTATTTGCTTACTTTCAAATAACTGGCAGTACAGGGTTAGAGTTTCTAGCCTTATTAGTATGAGAGATAAGAAAAGATGTAAAAAAAAAAAAAAAAAAAGTACTTGGGATTTCCCATTCCCAGTCCCCATTTATCACTTCTGTGACAATTGGGCTAAAAATACTTTGTTAAACATGAAGATCTAAAGGCGTAGAAAGAAGTTGCTTACAAATGCAAGGTCAGGCAACTCAACACAGAGCTGGTGTCAGCGATCAAAATCCTAGCATCTCTGACTCTGCCACAAAACCCTCCTCCCTTTACGTTCCAGCTGTAGAGAATGGGAATGTCAAACTGGGGTCCCTCCTTGCAGTTTAGGAAAGGCTCGTTAAGATGAGGCCATTTTCCTCCTATCTGTTCTGAGGAGAACAGACGGATATTTTTATAACTGCTTTTCTAAGCACTTACCTGGGGCCTTGCTCAGTGCCCTGAGGAAGACAAATGTGATGTGCTTTTCTAGCATTGTTTGAAGGTTTGGGTTTCCTCTTTGAGCCCTCAAAACACAGAGATGCTGGACAGAAAAGCATATAGTCACAAAAAGAAGCAGTCAAAAGGAGGAAAAGGACAGAAGTGACTAAAACCGGGGGTCTATTTACACTCCTAAACTTTGTAAAACTCACGAACCTCCAACAGCATGGCTTGAAGGGAAGTGCTGACAGGAGCACCTATTCTGAAGCAGCTGACCACCTGTTCTCTGAGGTCTTTCTGATGAGTAGGGAGAGCAAATCTGAGGAAATAATGGAAAAGTGGGGAAAAGACACTATAGGATTAGGATGACATTTTGAGAATGGAGGGTGAGAAGAGGGGCAGAGGCCATCTCATGTCAAATAATGCATGGGGGGAAAAAAAAAAAAATCTTAAGGAGAATAAATGCCCAAAAGGAGAGGAAGAGGAGGGGATTCTGAGACCTTAAAAAAAAAAAAAAAAAAAAAAAGATAAAATGGAAGCAGGATATTATAGAAAAAAAGTTGGAAGAAGAAAAAAACAGACTCTAAAGAAAAAAAAATGAGAGGCTAACAGAGGGGAAAGTCTGGAGCGGATAAGTTTCAGAAATAATATCATATAGATGGAAGATGTCTGCAGATACAGAAGGATGGAAATCTGCTGTCTTGACTCAGTGCTCTCAGCAGAAAGACATGATCCAACAGCAAGAGGATAATTCTTCAGCCAAGCAGCAGCCCTAAATGTTTTAAGTACGTTATAGGCCACGTTTCACCAAAAAGATGTCACTTGCTTAAGATCTTCAGTTCACCTGTCAGCAGGATAAGCATAAAGAGAATTCAAGAGAGGTTTCTAAGCAAGTTTTAAAGTGCGAGGTGATGGGCTTGGGCAACAGTAGTTTCTTTCTAGTTAGAAAAAAAAAAAGCCTAATCCATTGAACTAAGATACAAGCCTACCATCAGGACAGAAACTGAAACAAAACTCTCTACAAGCATGAAAACAGTGCTTGCAAAATTCTCCAGCAATACGAAAAAGGCCTTGAAAGTCTGATTCTGACCACCACCCAAAATTTGCTGTGCCTGTGCAAGGCACTAGGTCACTGCTGGCATAAAGCCCTAACCAAACTTTGCCTGGCTTTGGCTTTTTTTTCCCCTCCATAATTCAAAATGCGCCATTTCAAGGCGATGGATTACAAAGGGAGGAGATGGATGAAGGGGAACCAGAAAAGACTACAAATAGCATACTGGTAGTAACAGGCCAGCAGGTGACAAGACAAGGTGCTTGTGATAGCTCATGCATCCAACAGATGCTGCTTTGTTTTTTTATGTTGTAGATACTCATAGCTGACATTGGTAAACAGCAGTTCTCAGGGCAGGCTAGAGCCCTTTCTCTTGGGTGCATGCACCAGGCTCTCCTTTTGGCTCATGAAGATGGAGAGGACCTGCCACCTGTTGCTCTTGGCATCAAGATGCCCTAACAGACTTCTCATTTCCTGGAGCTCGAGTTTATCTCAGCTGGGTGCTCACACATTTCAGTGGGGATCACATTCCCCCTGCACACATCACTTTCACATCCAGTCCAAACCAGGATGTTTCAAAACTGGTAGATTCTTCTGCCTTGCACTCTCACTAGGAGACCTTTCATAAAGCACACATGAACATAGCAAGTTGTTACGACTCCTGTTTTTCTCAGATTTCTGGCCTGTTGTGTGAGGTTTCCTAAGCGAGGGAGAGAAACACCATGTTAAAGGGAAATGTTAAGTATTTTCTCTAAAAACCACCGATGGGTGCAAAGAATCCACTTAAAACATATAACCAAATGTTATTTAATATCTTAAAAAGTAACACAATCCAAAATGGATATTTCACACAACACTACATAAACAACATGAACACAATATTACCATATGGAGGGACTTTCAAATATAGACTTACAAAAATCCCTGTCCTTTTTTTTTTTTTCCTTTAAATTATTATACTAAGCATGACAAGTAATCATCATTTACAATATGGTACACTGACACAATAAAAACCATGTTACAAATGTGCTGTTATAAATCAGTAACGTTAGGGAAGACATTTCATGAACTGCAATTATTTCATATGAAATACTATACAATATAAACAGAACATCCATCTTGGATGACCTTTACAGCAACCAGAGACCAAGTAATTTTAATTTTTTTTTTTTTTTTCAGTGCAAACACATTTATACAAGGCAGTCTTGGCTGCAAAACTCCCTTCTAACATACAGTAAGTCCCACTTGCATTTATTAACTCATTTAAACCTAATGCAACAACCACATTCAGTCACTCACAGAAAATTACCTGCAGAATTATGATCCCTTTAAACTTAAGTCTCCTCCACATATAAAAGTAACATCTGTGCCAATTACTTCAAGGGCCCTTTCATACTTCTGGATGGGTGTCCTTTGGGTGGCTCTAACTGCTACACAACGTGAGGGCAGCGTATCGCATGGAAAATTGCCCTTCCGAGGCGGGAAAGGCGTGGTGGCTGTCGGAGCATCCCAGCTGGGTGGCTCTGCGTTTCACCAGGGACTCAACCCAGGCTGCCCTTCCAGAGCCAGGTGCGTGCGTGTGGCCTTCGACTCCTCTGCATTTAGTGTCTCGGGGCGGGGGGAGGAACACGGAAACCCTCAGCTCAGAACTGAGCTTCAATGGAGTTAACGACCCATTCCCATCTCCGTCAGGTCCGCAGGAGATCAGGGGAGTTACGCCAGATTTATACCCACATAACTGAAACCAACGTTTAGAGCGCCGCTATAAAAGAAGGGTGATAGTCCTGTTTTCTTCTAGCACCAGTGTGGCTTTCGGTGGGTTCACTGCATGCTTCTCATGCAGTAACGATGCACTTTACTTATGCTGGGGGTGAACAGTTTAGATATATACCTTTTTTTTTTTTTTGTTAAAGTATTTTGTAAAAAATAGAACTTTTCTCTCTAATACTGTACAGTATTCTTCAGAAGAGCAAAGAGAATTGTAAACTGGGGGTGTGAGACCAGATTAGGAGTGCTGTTTCTTTCTCAGCACAACAATTTGAACAATTGTCTCGGGAAAAGCTCCGTGAAATGTATTTGAAAAACAAATTTTTAATTAAAGTAACTGCTTCTAAAACCACTGCTGGCAGTACTCGTATGACTGAAAACTCGGTTGGTTTTGGCACTGCTAATCCAGGAGTCTCTCCAGGACCGCAAAGTAGGTTCTCCCTTACTTAAAACAAACTGATTGCATCAAAAGAATAACCTCAGAGTATAAACATGAAACACTTTGGTTAACTATTAAAACTTATTCCAGTAACTTTAAGAAAACAACTGTTTAATAAATCAGGCTGCGGACTCTTAGCGTTTGTTTTTTCCAACGTGCCTGGACATAAAGTAGGGCCAGCGAATTCTGCCTACCTCACAGGCTGGCGAGGCTTAGCTGGTACAAGTGCTTCGAGGCTCCTGGGCAAAAAGGCGTCATTTTAAGTGCAAAGTAGTATCCGTGTTTATGATGGCTTCTGAATACTGGTTTGCTTGTTCTCTTTTCTAAAAAGGAAAACTACTACTGCTGGCAAGCGCTTAGGCCATGGTTTTCAGTAAAATATTTGTTTTCCAATACATTTTACTTCTTAAAGTTTAGCAAATGTTGTTTTGCATATAACGGACATTTTACAGTGGTGCAGGAGTCAAATAGCTAACGCTTTCTTCTTGTTTTTAACTGAAATACCTAAAATTGCAAAATCAGCTCAACTGATGATTGTATATTAATTTGCATCAGGATAATGGTACTAGGTTTGCTGAAAGAGGTGTTCATACATCGGGATTTGTATATAAATGTGATCTGCTTAGGTTCAACTGCCACTTTCTTCCTTTGGTTTTGGAAAAATCTTTCTTTCTTCCCTCTTGAAAGGTGGCTTGTTGCAGCTGGCTACTTTTCAAAAGCCAGCTTTGTTTTTCTTGGAAAGTAGCCCATGTTCTTTGAACAATAGGCACATATCTTAAGTAGGGACCCTAATACTGCTCCCAGCCAAGTCAATTAAAGGCTGCTGGTAATTTCTATAGGAGCAAGCATTTCAGATGCACACAATCTGGAGAACAGAGTGCATATCATTAAAGGAAGAGATGTTTTAAGACCCTTGCCAGTTCAGAGAAACCATGAGTTGATATGTTGACAAAGATGGAGGCAGAATAGGGCCCAAAGTATTTGAAGGCTGCCAAGAAAATACCCAGAGTGTCTTCTGTTAAACCCCAAACTGTCAATCATATTTCACAGACTGTAGATGTTCCTAATTTGCTAAATTACAAATACATTTTCAAGTTCTACCAGGCAGAAATTTTAGCAGTAACTGGGGAAAGGATGGAAGGTTTCAGCCTCCCTTCCACTTTTATCCCAATCGTGCAGCCTTGTCAAAGTCTTTAAGTGACTCATCTGAAAGCCAGATTTTAAGTATTATAGAAGGAAATTGTGGCAATGGAAACATGATGATTTCGTACGCAAGCATTGACACACAAGAGAACGCCATGACCTAATGCTTCAAAGTTTTTAACCTTGCTTTGTACAATACACTTTTCATGTTGCTGCATTTCATCAAATTCATGGAGGTAGTTATATGTGTAAAAAAAATTACCATAAAAGTAACATGTTGTATTATAATAATACATATTAAGTGTGCAAAATGCCGACAGATTTGTGTTGACCCTTTACAGTTGAACACAACACAGATTCAACCTAATCTAACTCTGTAAACTTTTAAATTGATACATTAGAAGAAGAATGATAGATAAGCAACCATGTAATACAAGGCTATGATTTCATCAGAGGATTAGGGTGACATAAAGCACTCAAGCTCCACTCTTGTGGTTTTGTTACCAGAACCTCAAGATGGAATTTCCTTATATTCCATTGTTGATTTTAAAAAGAACATAAAAAAAAGGAAAAAAAAAAAAAGAAAAAAAAAGATTAGAACGTTTCTATTTGAAACTTCTGTTTACATTCCATATTCCAAGAGTCACATTAATATTGGTACAATGCCATGTCAACATTAATATGACATTTATGTTGTCTGCTGGTCTCTGGGAACTTTAGGAAATAACATACTATACAGTTTATAGTTATGTACTCATATTTTGTTGGAATTATGTCTTCTGTACAACCAGCTGCCTGCATAAATTCCCATTAATTTATGGCAAACAAGTATTTTCCCCAAAGGTGAAATTTGTTTTTGCTGTTCACATTTTAATACTGCCGTTAGTACTTCAGATCATCACTGTAAATTTTTTTATCGTTTTGACATTTTTATTTACTGAATTGATACATACTACTGGTGTCGGAGCTCATCTCAGAAACAAAAATCACTGCATAGTGTATGACAATTCCCCACAAAACCTCTTGACTCTACAGTTCGCACGGAAGAAGTACGTCTGGAGTTACATACTGAAAAATAAGATGCGTCATGCAAAGCATTCTATGGTAATTAGAGCATATCTTGGAAGGTATGATAAGGCAGAAGGCTAAAGGCCAAGTGACTTTGATAACCAACCAAAAGCACAATAATTTCCTTTTATTTTTTGTGCACTGAGAGGTCTTATTGCTCCTATGAAATGGAAATTATACACTGAAACCAAGGAAAACAGACCTGTGCACGGACTGGGTGTTCTTGACAGAACTGGAAACTGATTGTGTCCAGAGTTAGGAAGCCATTTTGTAAGTAAATGAACTATATCCAAATGTGTAACGTAAGGCTGAATCTTCAGTAAAGACTTCTGATGACAACAGAGAACGTGAGTGAAGCTCAAATGACCTTGTGTACAGAGTAATACGTGTCAGCAGAACCTGATGAACGTACTGGTTTTTAATACGCACAATTGGGTTTCATACCTGTGTACTACAGGAGCTAGACAATGTAAACATCCCTTTTCTATGAAACAATTTAGGCTGTTGAACATTTTAATACCTGTTATTTTGCCACCAGTTTGTCCGTTCTGATTAAAAAAAAAAAAAAAACAAAACCAAAAAGAGTTAAATTTTAAGTCAATTTGTTGCATTATCAGGTTGCATGAGTAACAGAGCAGAATGTGGCCTCATACCTAAAAATTACTCTTGGAGTTTAACTATGCTTAGAAGTTACTCTGCAGTAATTAGCACAGTACTAATTACTTTGGTGTAACAGTTTAGGGGAGAGCAATTAGAATATACCATACCTACAGAATTCAGATTTCTACTGCCAACCATGTGGACACATTTAATTTCTAGAAACTAGACATGTCCATAAAATGCTAAATTGCAAATAACATCCACTGAATAAAAAGGCCAGAAGTTTATAATTCTCTAAATTTTGTTCTCTGATAATCTCTACAATGTATGCTATTTTTAATAGCCTAATTTAGGCACTCTATTTAATAAGCTACATAAAATAGATTTATGTCCTTCCACTAGAAAGAAATCAATTCTTCAGGCCATACTTGTCATTTGTATCATAAAGAATATTTTTGTTCCAAGAAATTAGTTATCCTGATTCCTATATTAATGGCAAGTTGCAATACCAGAAGTGACACAACAATTAGATTATCTTTTTAAAATACTTTATACTCAAGACATTTGTTATATTTTGTGTCACTCCATGTTGTGGCTCCATTACAGTTATAACTTTCCCTTCCCTCCCCATTCCCCCCCTACACAAAGGCCCACCTCCTCATTTGTGACTATGGAAGGTCAAGTAGCAAGTCTCAGTAAGTAAACATCGCTCGTATCTTTGAAACACAAAATGAGAAGCTGTCTCCCTTCCCACCCTCCGTACTTAGAAAAAAACCCCCAGACTAAAACAAACCCCAAATCTCTTTTCACTCGCTTAAATGGGTATTTGCAAAATTCTGTCACAAAAACGCACAGTGAAAATGACTGAATAGCATTAATAATTCACAGATAGAGCTGAGGTCATCACTTGTCACGTTTGGCATTGGTTTCCTCGTGGTCATCCTGGCTGGTCACTTTCAGCAGTGGCTCAGTTTTTGAAGTAAAAAATGATCAACTCTGCAGCAGCGTTTAGCCTCTGACCAGGGGCATCACACATCTGTGGCATTTTTTTTTTTTTTTTTTTTTAAATGAAGTTGGCAACTGCATGGACATTGAAAATGCAGATTACACTTACAGTGTCTAGACTTTCATATATGTGCTCAGTTACAATTAAGTGAAGCAAAAAGTGTACATATTATCCCTACTGCTATTCTGTTGCTACAGAGCCGCAAATGTGAAAAGCAATACCTTGAAATAAAGATTTCTTTGTTGCCCCTAGTCTACATAGCAGCACAGTTTAAGTAAACACTAAAACTGTGGTTGAGATGCCTTTTTTTTTTATTATTTTCCCCCAAAGATGTAAACATCAGTCCCAGTGTCGTAAACTTTGCTGTATAGGACGAGACAGAAGGTCTGAGGCAGGCTGACTATCAGACACTAGTGACAGAAGCTTGCAGGCAGTTTGCAGGTTTCTGCAGTTTCTCGGCTTCACTCGTCGGCGGGTCTGCAGCGGCTCGGAAGTTGAACGTTGGGCCCGCGCCACCGTGTGCAGGGCTCAGAGCAGGGTTCTGACGTCTGTTGCTTTCAACAATACTTGAAGTGTTGGATGCCAGGCTCTCACGAGTACTAGAATGGAAAAGAAATATATATACGCACTCATATATGATATGCCTATATATCTATCGACCAGACAGGAAAGGAGAATAGAGTGTTTTATAATAGGCTTCCTGTGTTTGTATGCAATGTCACATCAATGAACCATCTCATCTTGATGGTACACATATGTTCCTCCAAAATGGGTTCCAGAGGTACTTACTCAGCAGGCATCATACTGTACCACAGGTATAGCACTAAGCAGAGCTGAAGCTGCCACACAAACTGTAAGCTGAACCAGTTACAAGCATCTGGATTTTTCACCCAAGGCAATAGCTTCCATCTTGCACATGGAACACATCAATTTTATTTCCTGACTGGTGCATTTTAGCACAAAGTAACTTCACCAAATCAGCTCTGTGAGTGGGCAAAGCTAGGAGTAGTCATGTAACACAGCTTCCTCTGTTATCTCCTCTTCTACCAATGTCTTTGTACACAAAATATTAACTAAAAATGCTACTTCACATTAGATCTACAATGCTTCTGAACAGGACATTTCAATTTTGCTTTGCAGCTGAGACAATTGCAACTTACAAAGTGCTGAGAAATCTTAACCGCCTGGTCTATGATTATGCCCTAAACAACAAGCAGTGCCACTATTTCATTCATGAAATGGACAACATCCCTTTAGTAATCTAACACATCATTTATCCACTGGAGTGACAGAACACTTAGCACTTTTAAAGACTAAGCCTTTTAATGATACATTATAAATGCAGAGAAGCCTGTATTTTAGTCTACAGCCTTTAAAAAAACTCAGCCAAGAGAAGCTAAGGCCAGTTTTACCACTTCCATTATTTTTGTTCTTTTGCTGCTCTGAGTATTTTTTCTCTCCAAATAAGGTGTTCCTGTGAAGAGAGAGATTTGGTTTTCAAATAGCCACATGGCCCCTGGTTATGTATTCTTCACCTATACCCCTACTTCTTTGCAAAATGACATCACAACTTGCTATAGTGACCTTTACAGAATACATTTCAGAGGACTGAATGGGTTTGTTAAGTAAGCGCTAGAAACAAAAGATACTAATGACAGAATTTCAGTCAGTTTAAAGTCAACCTAAATTTACGGGCTACTGAAAGGGGCAGCTCTTGCCTGCCTTGTGTGGACCTGACCCTGCCACATGTTCCTGCACCTTGCAGCCAGCCAAATCAGGGACCGCTCTCAGTAAAATACTAGCCCAAATAAAATAAATAAATAAAAAGATTAGTGCTAGTATCAGGGGAAGAGTAGGAATGCACAGCTCTGGATGTGGCAGGGAAGAAATTTGTTAGTGCGTGGCACAGGGGAAGGGAGAAACATCTCGTTCAGTTGTAGGGCAGATTTAAATACTCTTAAACTGACAGAATCTGGAAAATCAATAACACTTTTAGGAAAAATCCTTTTAAATTGGTAAAAAAAATTTTTTTTAAACAATCTAAAAGTGGTACTGATCATCTTCTGCCAATTATTGCCTTATTGTCAGTAGTTCCAAACAGCTATGACGAGTGACGCACATACTGAGTAATCTCTGTGAGCTGCAATGACATAAGAAGGTGCTCTTCTGTTGCTCATTTTTTTGATTCTTCTCCCTCTGTTTTTTAATGAAAACAGATGCAACTTTTGTTTTTCAGTGATCATTCAATGTTTTGTAATTCTTTATGGGACCACCAATTCCCGATCTTCAACCATTTTCTATTCTGATATTACAAACTACTATTATGACATGTATACACAAAGACTGCAGTGAAAATTCTGCATGCAGAGTAATGAAAACTATCTCTCTCTTTAGGTGACAAAAGAGCAGCAGTATTATGTATGAGCTCCAAAAAGAAAGGAATAAAATTAATATCGACAGCTAACATTTATTACATACAATCTGCATAACAGTGATGAATGAAATACTATGAGGCTGTTTTCCCAATGGTGATGTGTTCACAAATTTTTTGCACACAAAATACTTCCGAAGTCAAATGACCATTGCAAATCTGCTGTTTGTTATTTTATTTGTTTGGGTTTTTTTAAATCCTCCACCTTTTTTTTTTTTTTCCCCAATTTATCACACTTTAAAAATATACTACTTCTTTCACAGTGTAGAACTGTCAATTTTGATTCTCCAAGCAATACTGCACACTTCAGTTTAAATGAAAAGATACCACCATACCTCATGAAGTTCAGAGTTACACCACCAGCGGAGGCTAGAAGAGTACATTTGAGGAGTATCTCTACCTGCACATCTTGTTCTTACACTCTTCTCTAGGCACCTGCTAATGGACATTGTCAGATCTAGGTGAATCTTAGCAGATGGACACTGGATAGCTTTTTTGTATTTCCTGGAAAAGGGCTGTGGAGTAAATTTTTTTTATAAAGTAGGAAAGTAGTTACAGTATGGCAATTATAGCCAAAGGACTGAATTCACCCTCAGCTCAATTTGGTTTTATAGACTTATACTGAGAAGTGACCAAAATTTAGCAAAATCATCCAATTTAATCATCTTGATGCAAAGCTCATGAAAAAGCCTTTGAAATAGCCAGAGATTACACTGGTCTTACAAAACAAATATGGAAGAAAACCCTACAATACATTGGGGTTTTTTTTTTTAAGCTTACTTTATGTGGTTTTAAAGTAGAACACAAGAAGGGTATGGGTAGAACACAATCCTTATTAAAAGCTGCTTATCTGTTTCCCTTTTCATCTAAACAAAGTGGTATAGCAGCACTAAATCCAGTATGCTCACCATGTTCTGTTCTCTTTCTAGCTAAGTTTAAGATTAATATCAATGGAAATTTTAGCTTTTGTATAAATAATTAGGGAAGGAAATACCTGCCTTTGCATTAACCAGAAATGCAAGCCTGATATCCAGCTAGCAAAACAGCAGTCTAAGAACAGATTTTTATCTAGTTGACATCCTATCCTGCAGGTGAAATGCACTCTGCAGAGCGAGAAGCAAACACCACCAAATAGTCCTCCACAAAAACTGACTGCAAGTATAGCACTTCAACTAAAAGAAGAGATCACATTAAAAAAAACCCCAACAACAAACCCCAACAGTGCAAGTAGCCTCATACAACAGCTGTACGTGATAAAGATGCCAACCATCTGCAGAACAATCAATAACAGGAACTCATTCAAAACCTTCTTCAGTTTCTTTTTTAAGTTAGACTTGGTGTCAGTGGTACAATTTACCTTCCAAATTTTTCACTCAGAAAAAAAATATACAAATATTAGAAGCCTGCTCTAGTTTGATAATGACTGCATGCTGCAGCAAGCCCAGTAATTGCTGTCTTGTCATTAACATCAAGTGGGAGTAGCCATTAAATTCAAAAGAATTTATTCCAGAGTGACATGACTAACTGAAAATGAAATTTAGTCCCGTGTAAAAGTGGGAAATTGTACACATGCTTTTCTGAGAGCCTTTGCTATATATTTAAAAAACCCTAGTCATTCTGAGGAATAAGAACACCTTTTACAGGGGAAAAAAACCCCACAATACAACAACAAAAAAACCAACCCCAAAATGTTTTCTTTCACCTAAAAGAAATCCAGCCTTCGAGGATTTATTTTTAAACACGGGCAATAAATAATTTAAGCTTAAGTAAGACACTGTAAGAGAACTACTACTGTAAATTATTTCTGTGTTCTTAGAGTTGTTATTCTGAACTCTGATGACTCGCCATCCAGGGCAAACAAAACCATTCCATCAGGGACCTAGGACTGTCAAAGGTCAGAAAGAAGGAAAAAGGCTTGAGTAAGAATTCTTAACCTGGAAATGAACTTCTGAAATCTCCATGCCAGGGAACACACCAGCAACTCTCTCTTCCCTACGCCCATAAGACTGCTAGCACACCGAGACTTCCATGATGCCTGAGATCCCTGGAATAGAAATGACTAACCAGCACCACCACATGCAAACATCTGGACTCTTTTCCCAAGTATCCTGAGCACTTTCAGCCCTGTGGTGAGAGTGGCTGTTCCAGTCTCCCCAGTTTGGAACAGTGATATATACTCTTCCAACATTTTTGAAGAAAACAAACAAAAATGACAAACTCAAAATAATCATCACGTTTTGGTTGTTTTGGTCTGAGCCAAAGATCATCTCACCTAGACATGTCTAGTCTTCTGATTAGTCTTGCTGACGGTATCTTAGAGGGAAAGGGAATGGGGGGAGTATGGGGGAGCTCATCCCTTCCATTCTAAATGCAAACACAAGTTTAATACAGGGAAAAAAAAAAAGATACAAAGAGGTTTTCAGCAAACAGAAAATGAACTAATACAGAGTCAATGCTGCAAATGATCATTGGGTGCTTATGGTATGGTGGGAAACCCACACATCTGAATAGTAGATTCCAGAGCTGTAGAAAACACCGTTTGAAAATGTGTGAAATTGTTTAATACGGCCCTGTGTTCTGTCACCAATAACACACACACGTAACTACAAATGGAACTTTCTAGTCTGTAAAGCTGCAATGAATGTGACAGTCCTACCGTGGAGAGTTGAACCCGCTGTCCACTGTAATGCTGCTGCTGTCCATGCTGTCCAGGCGGGCTGAGTGGGTGGCTCTCTGGTTGTTGCTATTTTCTGTTTCCTTTGGGGTGAGAAGTGTTAGATTCTTCTCAAATTTTCGCTGCAGATCTCTCTCCTTTTCTCTCTCTAGGAGCCACTGCATTGTACCAACATCATCCCTGTTCTTTTCTTCCTCAGCGTTTTTGTTGGTTCCTTCCTCTGAGTCATCATCATCAGATACGTTGTAGTAGTCAAAGGAGGCCTCCTGGTTCCCAGTTGTCTCTTGCTGTCTCTGTGAAACGGGCGTGACTTGTGTGACTGAGGTTACTATCGCTTGTTCAAGTTTCTCACATCTGACTGGCAATGTGTCAGAGGGGGTCTTTTGATGTGGCTTTAGCAGGGGTGTGCTAGACTTATGGTAACTATTGACAGAAAGAGTGTTGTGCAGAGGTTTAAAGAGTGTATCCTTGCTAAATATTTCTTTCCTTTTATCAAGGCTGCTTGATTCAGCACTGTGGTGTTGAACCAGCCGCCCATTTGCGATCACCTCTGAAGCTTGTCCAGCAACCGCTGAACTGCTGCTTGGGCCCTTTGGGGACTCGTCTTTGTGCACCCCAGGCTCCCTAGCAATATGCTGAGACTGTCTTTCTGCAGGACTCATTTTTTTGAGGCCATCTGTCCCTGTCAGCATATCATGATCCTCTTTATTCTTTCCCAGTGGTGATGGAGCAGTAAGCACGGTCTCACTGGACGTGTTGCACTGAAAATAGTCATCGACTGCAGATTTTGTTGCGCAGGAGTTGAGCTCGCTGTATGACGGCAAATTCTCTGTTGGCTTGCTTTGTTCCAATAAGCTACAAGAACTAGGGGTCTCTACACTGCTGCTGGCTACTTCGGGGATGCAAGTCTCTTTGTAGCTAGCAGATGAAATCAGAGCCCTTTGATGACCGAGTGACTGAGTTGGCCTTAAGGTACTATCATCAATGTAAGTTTGGCTAGTTGTTTGGTCATCTGGGCTACAGCCTTCACCTATATCTTCAGGTGTGCCTAAAGCAGCTGAGCCCAGAGGTCCCTTGGAGTTATCCATGGATCTAGACCTTTCTTTAGCCTTACTGGACCGCTCATTCCTCGACCTTCTATCCTGTGTATGGCTGTGGCTCCGATGGACCTTGGAGTGAGAGCTTCCCCTGGAAGGTTCAGGGAAAGGCATTTCAGTTCTTCTTTTGGCCAGCTCACCAGACACATCCCACTCTGGTGTCATGGGAAAGTGAGATTCAATCATGTTAGGATTGCTGTGCATTATAAAATTATCTCCCTTGTGTTCTATTATAAAACAGCCTTCCCGTGGGGATCGAGTCAAGGGATCATAGAACTCATACTCCCTTTCAGCAGGTATATCCAAATGAGAGCCATCTGATGGGTCTCCTTTAGATACCCGAGTCTTGCTGTGTGACCTCGATTTCCCATGAGACTTCCTGTGATTCCTGCTCTTTTTACTTCGTCCACTGTGGTGAGCTGAAGATCCTGCTTTGCTTCGTTGAGCTTTTTCTTCTTCAAGTTTCTTCATTAGTGCAGTGTGCCTCATGACATTTTCCACAGTCAAATCTGGGTTAATGCGCCTGATAATCTCCATTTCTACCTCTCTAGGTATAGTGGTAGGGGTGTCCTCGTCCCTTAGTGGCCACTCCTCTGGAGGAAACTGAGCAGAGAAATTTGCCAACTGTTTTGTTTTGTCCTTCTTAAAACTTAATCGGAATAATTTGAGTCCAAATTTCTTAGACTGCTTTTCTACATCCTTAGGCTTTGTGAGTGTCTCTGCTTTGTAAGAAAAATTGACAGTACTTTTACTTTTCTCAGTAGGTGGGACCTGACATAATGAAGGAGGACAGTATGAGTCTTTACAGTCTTTTGCTGATTTCCTCTGTAGGGTAGATGCATGCATGCTGTGCATGTCTTCTCTGCAACAATGGCAGGAATCGCAGTGGTTTTTGGGAAGTGTTCGGTCCCTGACGCATCCCGAGGTGGAAGGAGTTATAGTTCCTTGCTGAGGAGAGGTACATTGAGACCTGTCAGGTATCCTCTCATCCAAATGGTACCATTTACTGTTAGTTCTTATGAGAGATGGTGTTATAAAGTAAGTCTGTGGGGTTACAATGAAATAACCATCTGGAGTTGGGTATATTTTCCTCTCTCGTACAAGCATATTCAAGGTATGTCGAAGGATTTCTGGACTGGGTGTTGGAACTCCTAGAAATGACAGTAAACATGTATCATGGAGTGCATAAAACCATGCAGAACTCTCTGGCTCCCCCCTCCCCAACAAAAATCTGGTTTTTTTTCCAATATGCAAGCTGGAATATGCTGAACAAACAACTCCAGTAAAGCACTTTGTTATGCATTCTCTTGTCTGTTTGTTTTTTCACTTATCTCCTACACTTCAGATTTATCAATTATTAATTAAATAGAAAGGAGGCCATTAATGGAGTGTTGAAAAAAAAAACCAAACCCAAACCAACCAACCAAAACAAAACAAAAAGAAAAAGGAAAGAAAAAAATGGAGAAAACTTCTAGACACTTCCATTGCACAGGTGATGTTAAGCTACAAGACGGAATCACTGGAAATCAAAGTGTGTCAGGGGAAACATTTCACTTCTATTCTTCTTCCAACTAAATATTTATATCCCAATTTATCAGAACTATTCATTATAATGCCCAGTCACGTATAAAACAGTGGTTATTTATTACTTTGAATGCCTAAGTTGTTTTTCCACAGAAGAATACTACACAGAAAAACAAGCACTCCCTTAACTGCCTCTTTATCACAGACCTGATTGAACTGACTTGCTCTCCCATTAAAACATGTTTCAACTACATCAGCTGCTTCAAAAAGACACGCCTTGAATGCTACCATTCATCTTACCCTAACAGACTTTTCCACTATGCTTGAAGTTACAGGTTTAGACCCAAAAAATTTGCTTCTCAAGAGTTCCCCACCTTTCACACAAGATGTGAAGGACACTACCTGAGTGCATATATCACGTACTGAGAGAGGGACAAGTATGACAACTCTGTATCAATGCGACATTAGCCACATGGCAGACCTGGCATTGTGAGCCTGGTCCTTCCCACTACCGGTACTCCTGCCAGGCTCAGTGGTGCAAGACCAAGTTTGCAATACTTTATTAGATAAAATATCAAGTTAGCATGCTGTGTATAGGAATAAGCTCCATCTAGAGCTAAGGAAGCAAGAGATTCAGTTCACTAGCTAGTTAAAAAAAAAAAATAAATCTGTTTATGCTGAATAAGAAATAAAAAGACAAAAATGTTCAGTGGAAAAAAGCTACCTTCAATCAATACATTTTGTTGAACTAAAATGCATTTTAATTTTAATGTAATGCTGGGTACTGACCTGGTTTACATTTTTAGAACTACAGAAATTTTTTTCAAAAGCTTACATAATCTATTTTAAACTAAAAAAAGAAAAAAAGAAGTTAATATTATTTACTCTGGGTCTTAGTTTTCTTTTCAACAAAAAATAATTTAGGAAAAAATTTCTTATCTTTCTCAAGACTTTCATCTTACAGCAACGTGCCCACATCATGTCTGTACATAACCTATCCCACTGCATGCAGAAGTCTCCTTACGGTCTCCCTTCCTCCATTAAACAGGAACAAGAGGAAAAAACTCAGTAGGCTAGAGACTCTAGCATCTAAAATATTGCATGACAGCAGTGGTGTTATTTAAGATTATGTAGTGGTTTAATAATTCAAAAGCAGAAACTGTCTGGACACTGAATCATCAGACATGTACATTTTCTGCATCTCAAGAGAGTCTACTATGCCATCCACTGAGCTACCAGACAGAAGATTATGTCTTGTTTGCTGCTCACAAAGAACACTGACCTAGAGTGAACTCAGTTAATGTAAGACACTTATTTTAAGTGCTACATATACATTTCACTTACTTAAAGAGTGAATACTTATGAAGGTGAATGTCAGAGGAATTTGACAGCTCTCAGAAAGTTCACTTCAAAAGCAACCTAGTCCAATAAACAAGTATCTTCTACACAGAAATTTTGAACACCTTAAAATGATTTTAGTAAGTACATGGACAAAATTGGAAAAAAAAACCCCAACAACCCCAAACAAAACAACCCACCAAAAACCAAACACCCCAAAAAACCACAACTAAACCAAAAATTCCTTACTAAAAGAAGCATAGAGTAAGGCTTGATGTTTTTTTCAGCCAGGTTCATACAGATAAGAGGGTCTGGCAGCCAAACACAGGAACAGAGGTTACATTCTTAGCTCCTTATACTGGATTTCAAAGATTTACATTTAATGTACAGGATTTAAATCATGGTCAATAAATTATAAAGTAGGGCTGTACAAACATCTCATTGTTTAAGTTAGAATAATGGGAGCACATGCAGCAGGAGCCCTTTTGCTGTTTTAAAAACCTGGCAAATAACAAAAGCCACAAATAAGATGTGCCCTGTTATTACAAACTTTTTCAATAAAATAAATTCATGAAAAATACATCTGAAGTAGTATTTAAATGGTGTTAAATCTGCTAAAATGATTTTCTCTTGAGCTGATGCTAAGGCTTAACAAGGGATAAAAGAAATACTCTGATTGGCTCATGAAATACTAGTTAAGGATGTGGAGTGGTTGCTATGTGATGTTATAAATAATTAGCATACCTTATTTCAGATAGAGCCATGGCCCAGATTTATGCCTGCACAATGGCTCAGCAAACTAGAGGGCTAGACAGCAAGTGTAAGATCCTGCACTGAGGAAAGAGGTTTATTATTCTTAGGCAGTTTGAGAATGGCATCTGGAGTCTTAGGAAATTTATACACGCCATGAAACGCAGTGAAGCATCTGTTCATTAAAACACAAACAATACAGGGAGACAAGTGCTGCTATAGGGTGAGATACAGCGAGGTTATGTGACAATGACATACCAGATGTAGATACATCTACACTGGTAATGCTTTCCTCTCTCAGAGCATCAGCACCTAATCAGAAAAAAAATAAGCTATCAGAATATGAGAGGACATCAGATACTTTAAAATAGCCACAGTGACTACAAAGGCTCAAAAAGCCATGACTGATTTATGAGAGAGTTTGGGCAGACAAGTGAAAAATATCACTCAGCACAAAAATATGTTGTTTATTGGAAAGGACAGCATTTTTGGATAATCCTCATACACCATGAAAACACATATGTTTGCTAGATTAAATATGCCATGGCTGGGAGAGAAAGACATTTCTCTAGATGGGGGAAAAAATTGGACAACAAAGGTTGTATTCCACTCCTCCCGCCAGTAATTTTCTTTATGTTTTGGGAAGTGAGGTAGGAAAAACAAGGCTCTTCTTTTTTTAATCTCAGACTTGGGAAGTGCATGTGTTCATGGCTAGTGGGAAAAAAAAAAAAAAAGAGGCAGCAAGAGACTGTGTGCTAACTTGCCTCGGGCTTCTTCTGAGCAGCATCTACAAAATAATCCAGCCTGTTGAATTATTTTTGATGTATGGTTCTGTCTAGCAAGAACAGCACAACCCACCAAAGTCAATTGCTAATCATGCTCCCAGGTAACCCAAGGCGTGCCACCAATAAATTATCATTTCCACCATGCAATAATGTTTATATAAAAATATTGATAGAATCATTGGAAACATACTTGTAAGCTGTGGAACTTTTCTAGTACATAGCTATATAGAAAACATCTTAGAAAAAAAAATAATCAAAATGAATTAATATAATTGTGAACTTTGCCTTCTTTGCATTCTATCCCTTAAAACTTTTACCAGTATTTTCAAAATCAGCCAAGCATACTAAAAAAAAAAAACCAAAAAACAACCCTCTGATAAACAAAACCACAAACTGAGACAGAAAGCCATTATTTGCAAAATATACTTGCAGTACTTT
Organism: Megaceryle torquata; assembly: GCA_024611175.1. Classification (NCBI taxonomy): domain Eukaryota; kingdom Metazoa; phylum Chordata; class Aves; order Coraciiformes; family Cerylidae; genus Megaceryle; species Megaceryle torquata. The sequence goes on from JANIJG010006761.1 coordinate 33,900, forward strand.
TTCCCAAAGTGTAATTATTAAATGTCAGACAAAATTGTTTGTTCCAAACACACCTCTCAATCCAGAATTATATTTTTAAATCTCAGAACTTAGTACCAGTTAGAGCAAAAGCTGTGTAACCTTCAAGGCTTTAAGTCTTGGTTTTTAAAATCTTGCTCTGAAATGTAAGGGGAAAAAAAAAAAAAATCAAGATATCAAAACAGGGCTATGGTTAGGCTGCCTAGGTAAGGCAGATGTATCAGTAGTTCTCCTACCGAAGCACTGCAATTACCTGCTTTTTAGAGCTGTAAAAGAGGTACAACAGAGAAGTTTCTTGACTAGTTTAGAGAACTGCAAACTCAGGCACAGAATAAAGATCTCGCCCAGGATCATACACAGTGCAAGTAAAAAAGTTGTACTCTCTCGAGCAGTAAACCACTGCCCAATGCTTTTACACCACAATTTTAGATGTTTCTACAAGATTCATTTTGTATGATTCACCGAGTCCAGATACAGATTACCAGGAGGGAAGCATAATCAAGAGCCATTGTTAATATAGGTTTCTTTTTTTTTTTTTGGTGTTACAGTATCTTTAATCCAAGACATTTTCATTTTACCATTTAATAAATACTATCAAATAATAGATTTGATCAAGAATAACTTCTGAACAGAATACCAGCATTTACAAACACAGCAAGTGTATCTATGGCTTGCCAAGTCTTTTAGTCATGAAGAGAGTTAAAAAAAAAAAAAAAAGAAAGAAAAAAAAAAAAAAAGAAAGAGATTTAAAGATTTTTCAAGAAAAGGGCAGTAGAGAAGCAAAATCCATAACTGTGTCCAAGGCGGCTCTAAACACCCCAGGAAACCAGGCTGACAACTTCCTTTCAGTTTAAATATAACCTCTCATTGAAGCAGGTACATCATCATCATTGGACTCTTATTATTACTTGCATCAGGCCATACCAGTTTTGAGAGCCTGTCCTGGGTGAAGGAAGACATATAGCATGTGGGGAACCTGCTCTTCAAGAAAGAATGCTCTAAACGAGACCTCCATGAGGTTACCTCTCTGGAGATTGGACAATGACACTTGAACTGGTTGAATGATGTCAACAGAGCTTTTATGAATTAGCTTACAACTGGCTTGAAAGCCACAAGGTGGAGTAAGTCTGATCTGGCTAAGACATATGTTTTGCTCTTGTTCTTCCTAAGTACTAAAGAAGTTCTAAAGTCTTTTGACTATGATGATAAAGAAGGTTATTTTATGAGAAAAAAATCACAAACAAGCTTACTCTGATACCAATCTGAAAAAGGAAGCAAGCAATTACAGTTTGCTTTTTAGTACCTCAAGTAATTTTTAATATTTACATAAAGTCAGGAATTAAACCTGCAAAATGTATCTCACATGAATGTCTCTGTCAAAGAGAACTCAATTCTCTGTATGTTTAAGAATAAAGAAAAGATTATAAGATCAGAACCCTAAAGCCTCCTTTTACTTTCGGGAAACATCTCAGGATTAATCAATATTCCCACAGAGTGAAGAAAACCAGACCCCCAAACACTAAAACTCCCTCTTTTAAGAAAACCAGAAAGATAAACAACTTTTTGGGTAGGAACTGGAGATTCTTTATCTGCCCTTTTACAGCCATGCACCTATCTGATCAATACTTAATTAATGTCCAGTTACCTGGGAAGCAGGTTGTTAGGTGCTCCATTAGTGCTTCTTGTGTGACTTGTTTTCGGGCAGAGTTCATTGCTGAGATGGCCAGGCAAAGGATTTCCCCAAGTGGAATAAACTGTGACTGACTGATGGGAGACATGCTGATGGGTGATACATCACCTGTAAAAAGACAACAGATGTGCAATGACGCGTTTTGTTTAAAAACATGCTCTTAGGACAAGGATGTAGAGATATAATTGGAGATGATGTGCACAGCTCTGTAGTCTTTGTACTGAGTTGGGGACAAAACTCTTACAGTGGAGATCCAGGCAACAGCTTATTTTAAAACCTAAACAGGATGAATTTTGGCAAGTGGGAGATACACACTATGCAGAGGGTTTCTCAAAGGGTGCAACAGACAGATTCAGAAAAATGCAACAAATTAGCACTTAGGGTTCCCAAACCTACTAGTTGAATATCCTACCAGGTAACTGCATGAACTGTGTGTCTTTCTCTGGACATAAAAAGGGAGATTTTACTCCCCTTTCAAAGGCTGGTGGTATGGATCACTCACCATCTTCACTTGATAAAAGTATTTTTTCTTAATAGTAACAAAGATCAGAAAAAAAATGTTGCTAAGTTAATGAGTAACATTTTCACTCAGCTGATAAAGTGCAGAACACACTTCAGGTGTTTGATGCTTTTGTGCTTCTGAAGATTGATATCCTGAATAAATTTCTCCTGGATCTACATGTCAAATGTCTTTGTAAGGACTAGGTATCTTTTAGAGGACAAGTTTTAATGGTTCCGGATGGCCTGATAAGTAACTTTGTTGTAACATTTCTCACATTGTCTTCAAAAATATTTAATTAACCCATATTAAAAAAAAAAAAAAGAGAGAAAGAAAAACAAAACAAAACAAACAAACTAAACCAAAACCAAACCAAAACAAAAAACCCCCAAACCTTCAAAATGACAGTTATAGCAGAACTTACAATTTGGTAACACTACCATGACTACACAAATGCATATATAGATGGGCATTTTAACATTCTTTATATAAATACAGAAACACTAAGATTCTGTTCTGTACCTCCCTCTTGAAGTGGTAACAGTTCCCCAGTGATCTCAAACAGAGGGAAGTAGCAGGCTAAAAGATTTCCTTTGCCACTGGAAAAGGAATAATAAAGAGCAACAGACAGAACAATGGGTGCTTGACTTTGAAACCTTTTCTAGCCACAGGCCAGTCAACAGCCAGGGATGAAGTTTTACCTAAATGGCTCCAAAATCTCAGGAAAATCACCCTGCCTCTGCTGTCACAGAGCAATACCTTGTGATCAAATCAGGAATCAAATTCCTGGAAATTAATTCAAATTCAAAGTTTCCTCCACAATTTAGAGGATCTAATGTTTGCCCTATTAATTCTGTATTTCTATTATGTCTACTAAACAGGAGCAGCAGTTTCTAAAACTGATTATCAAAAAGCATTTAATCTTGCATTATACTCAGCACTTAGAAGAAAAAAAAAAAAAAGACTTGGTGGGCGTAGCAAATTGTATAACGGCTTCAGTGAGACTTATGAGCAATATTTTTCAATATACCAGCTGTACAATCTGCTGCACAACAGTGATACACACTACCCAAGACACAACAATGATTTAAAATACATATCTGTGCTATGCTGTCGCCTGATTGCTTCTCCTTAATCAGGCCTGACCAGATCGATGCTGCAATCCCAATACAGCAGCATTCCTCCAGCTTCACCGAAGTGTACCCCGTAACTGACATTAGAATGACGACCTTAAAATTTTATCTTTTCAGGTGCGTATGAATAAAAAGTGTCAGGAAGAGTTCCTGCCACGTGATTTACAGACAATGGTAATCAAGATTACAGACAATTTGCAGGGAAATGTGAGAGATACGCTTACACGTGATTTGGGACCAAACACCATTTGTCCCCTCAGCATTTGAGAATGGATAAAGAACATGACAGTTATATTACTATTTGCTAATAATTACACCTGTTGTCATCTCAAATTTGTTTGAGGAATCTTTGCAATTATCCCAACACATAACTTCACCGACTTTGATAAAGAGTCACCATACACTTTGTGTTTCTTTAACAATTAGTTCCATGTCTAAAAAGCATCAGAATTATGGTAAGAATTATGCAGATTTAGCTAAGTGATTAAAAAAATTACTGTCTTTCACACAGAGACTGTGTGTCACAGGTATCCTTGTAGGGACTACTAAATTCAGTTCAGTGCAATGTCAAACAGATTGGCATATATTGTCCTTGCTTGGGGTTTAACCTGACGATGTTCACTGGGCACTGAAATTGGCTCCCTGGGTAGCCTTAAGGGCATCCAGGTGAAGCGCACTAACTTCCTGAAGTGCTTTATCTGGATCATCAAAGATCTGGAAATTTCTTAAACCAAAGCACTGTGGCAAGTGTACCCCTGTGCCTAGTGCCAGCCACGCACTCACTGCCACCTACGCAGGCACCAGGGTGGGAGAGCAGGAGGAAGACCTCTTTCCTTCCTTTGCACCCAGAATGATCCACTCACAGCTAAGATATTTAAGATGGAATGAATGGGCCTTAATAACATAATCAGCTTCCTAAAGTGGGAAGGGGACTTGAGAAGGGTTATACAGGAAGCCTTGCAAGTGCTGCTAATTTATGTAGGTTTTCTCTGCAGCCTCCCAGCTGCCTCCATAAGGATGCTTGGACAAGAACTCGGATCAGTTACTCTGCTGACCCCCAGGAACAGCCCATCCCTCTCCCCTGACTGTCAAGAGCCTGCAGAGATCCACCTCTGGGATTGCTCCCAGATGGGACTTGTTAATGTAGAACTGGCTAAGTGGAGGTTAAGAAATAATAAAGTTTACCTTGGTTTTAGTAACCTTGCACATTTTTTCAGAGCAGGCCTCTGACATGGAATTGCTTTTCTGTGTTAGCGTGTAGAAAACATTCAGTCTGCACATTTCACCCCGGCCAGCTGGGCTCTCGTCAACAGACAAAAGTCAAGAGATTCCACCAAAACACTAACTGTATTTCATATAACATCAACACAAAACATTCAGTAGCAGTTCCTCGATGTTAACACCATCTCAGCAAAGCACACTATAGTTAGTATACAAGGATAACATACATCCTGCTTGCAAATATTTGGGAGCTTAACAACCATTTAATTAACAGTAAAGATGATTATAATCACCCAGAAAATCATAATTTACATGGCTGTAAATGCAGCAGAAATGGCCAACAAATATTGGTTTATGTGAGACCCTTTCTTTGTTTTATAAGGGACTATCGACAGATAAGCCTTATTCTTTTCCACCAAGTGCTTCTCAACCTTCTTCATTACGACAATGGAACTATTATTTCACCTCTATTGTACCAGAATTACCTCCATAGCTTGCTGTCCATAACTGTCTGCTGGAGATAATTACTGGCTCTTGGTTTAAAAAGGCTAACACACTTCTGTAAAACTTTCAGCAGACTTAGCGATAGAAAGCCAAGATCCCCTCACTCAGGGAAGCTCTAATTTGCCAAGTTTTATCTTAACTATCCTGTGGCTTGGGGAAATTACAAGCACTCTGTGGTTATAGTAAAGGGAACAAACTTCTTTGATGCATAACAGAAAATATCTTGCGTCTACGATTTAATATATTAACATCAATTACGCACATAAGTACTGTTTAGCCTGTTGAACAGAAGGTTTACTGCAACTTCTCTAAGAAAGACCTTCTTAAGAAATCAAGTATACTTTTCCTAATTTTTTTTTGAAGACCACATCACTTACATAAAACATCTAGCATATGGCTCCTGTTAGCTCTGACTGATGCTTGTCTCGAGCAGCTTTCTTTTGAAATCAAATTACTATCCTTGACTTTCATATGTTTATGTTTCCAATTAAATGAAAACTGGAGCTCAGAAAGCAGTTTTCAGCAGCTGACTGCATGTTTTATTTAAATATTATATATATAAAAAACATATAGTTTTAACTATTTCTGCAGTGTCATTCCATACTTTTCTCTGCAGAATTTAAAAACATTTTCTAGACTTTTTGTTTCAAGTGGCACTTAATTTTCAAAAATGTCTAAGCACAGGACAAACAACAAATGAGACTTGTCCTCATTTATGCCTTAGGAGTTTGTAGCACTACCCCATGGGAAAACAATAATAATTGTTACTTAGGACAAAAGATTGTGTAGCACATAAACACTTAAAGAGCACATTTCTTCAGCAGATTTAAAAACATTAAAAAAAAAAAAAAAAAAGGGTAACCTTAACACAGAGATGAGAAAGTGATAGTCTGTAAGAGAGCTGGGAATGAAAATTCACACATCCTGAACTTACACCAGGCAGAACCTTTCCTGTGCCAGTTTATCTAGTGTCCCTGTTCTCTGAAAGTTTGGGTACCACCATCTTGGAAGGAATGAGGTAGACTATATTCTGCACCATGTATCAGCAATTAAACTATCAACTACATAGAGATAACAGAATTTTTATTAGTGATTTTGCTGCTGGACAGAAGTGCCCTGGTAGTCAAACTTCCTGTCTCATGAAGTTTGCATGAGGATTGTTTGAAAAAAATCACCTCTAGACTTATAAATGAAACCAGTTCAGTACAGCCATGCTATTTCAGAATTTATATACATTATTTCCCCGAAATGGGGAAGAGACACTCTGATTACACTTTGCATCCTGTAAAATACAGGAAGCCAAAGCCCAGTTTCTGTACTCCATTCAGCCTCTCAACACCTTTTTAACCTTTTCTTTATATGGATCAGGAAAAAATTCAAGCATTATTTTTAGCCTGGTTTCCACAGGAAATGAGTCTTGCACAATCTGTCTGTGTGCACGCACATGCCAGAGAGGTTGAGCCTCACTAGACAGCAGAGATTCTAAAATGAGTGTTTACTATGCATGCTGTATCTGCACAGAGCTTCACACATAGCCACATCTTACCAGACAGGAGAGAATCCAGTCAAAAAAACCACCTCACTTGTCAAAGTAAATTGGACTTCACTACTACTGCTGCTTACAGAACTATGTTATTCATCAGAAAACATCAAACTAGAGTACAGCAATTTCATGGAACCTCATGAATATAGTGGTGGTTGCAACAGAAATTCCCTACAAAAAAGTTATTGCCAAAAGCCTGTTCCGGTCAAGACTCATCTATGATTTCCATCTGGGAAGAACTACAGAAAGATCCTTGTCAAACAAAAGGTAGCTAATAAAACCAAAACTAATGGCAAGGTGGAAAAAGATGGCTCTTCAGCCGAGAATATTACCACCTTTTTTTCAGGCATAACTTAAGTGAAAAGCCTCTTACAGTAAAAAACAAAAGCCACAACATTTTGGATTTACTTAAAGAAGAGACAGATGCTGAAGAAGTTATGTCTGGCCTGAGTAGCACATTACCCTTTTTCCCCTCAAATCCCAACATCAGCAAAACACTCAATAGAATACTCACATAGATGCAGCAAACAAAACCTTTCTTACGTGAACTCACAACAATGGTATGTAATTGCCATTTTAAGCCAGGCAACGTTTCCATTTGATTAAACAGGAGGGAACAGGAAGAATATGCAGATTTCTGTGGTATTACCCAGATTACCCTGAAATACCTTGGATCCAAACTAGCACATGAACACAGAAAAGAACACATTTTACTGGCAAAATCTGAAATAAAGAGAATTAGAAGGTGTGCTGCTTGCACTGTTCTCAGCCATAGCTAAATCCTCTTTTTAAATCACACTTCCTAGAGTATTTTATGAACAAAGCTGTAGGTTGTGTTTATGAGATAGTTACACATATCAGAGGACTGATAACAATAAGAAAAATATACATTAAAGATTTTTCCATTTATTCCTGTTTAAGAGCAGCTTAAGCAATGGCATAACAAATGCAGTAACACACATTCGCTGACCAGCAAGCTCCTTCTGCACCTCTGAAATGCACACACCCCAAAACATAGCTTCCCTTGCAGACACAGATCATGAACACTTCAAGAATGTGACCTGGCAACGTGACCACTCCAATCCTAACCCACCTGAAGAAAATACACCAGCCTAAAGAATGACCAGTCACATGGCAAACACTTGCCTCTGAACAGAGTTCTAGTCCCTTGCCAGTTATTAACTTCAATCATGCAAACTGAGCTTTTTAATCATTCAGACTCAGCTCAAATCATGACCTCCAGGTTCACCAGGTGGCATTAACTTCCAGAAACAGGTGTTAAATTGCCCACAGTCAGCAGACTTGTCTTACATGCATTTATCCTGTACATTTCTCGTGAGTTAAATTTCCTTTTCTTTGCTTATGTCCTGTGGCCAGCTGCCTCTCGGTCCAAAGTGATATCCCAGCACGTCACACCTATCAGCATAAAAAGTTTCTGCTGGAGCACGGAACTTTCCCAGAGGATTCAGTCGAGGAGATTTTGGTGGCATTGCTTATTCTGGAATGGAGGGTGGGACTGTGGTTTGTTGTTGGGTTTTTTTTTGTGTGTGTGATTGGTTGGTTTTGGGTTGTTTTTTTTTTTTTTTTTTTTTTTTATATATTGTGTGCTTTTGAATGTTTTTCCTCAAACAATTTTTTTTAAATACATTTTTTAATAACTGTCCGTGTCTATATTCCTGGCACACAATATGTTAAAAAAAGGGGACTTACCTGAACCCCTATGGTCTGGTTCCATGCTCCATTACAGTATCCAGAGTAGATGTGATGTAACAACAATGTGCATATTGGGGCTTTATATCACAGTGGAAGCTGGCTGGCTGCAGCATAGGTCAGTGCCACAGGACCTGAAAGAAGGAAGACAAAGCATGCTTTTAGGCAATAATATGCTGAACACCTACCTCTTAAAGCAGGAAATTAGGGCTTCCAGAAAATAAAAAAAACAACCCACAAAACGCAGTATCTCTGCAGGTCCACTGAAAAGGCTGCTATTTAACACAATTCTCACATAAGCATGAGAAACAAACAGTTAAGAAATTACAAGGGAGGCGGAGGCAGAGAATCTAAAAGGGACTACAAATATAACTCCCACACGGTGTTTTGAAAACATCTCTCTCCTTTTGCCCTATTTCCACGGAATGGCTGGAATCACGGTTTGACACCACCCCCTGTTCTGAAGGCACTCACAGTCTTTGCAAAGCAGCTCTCCACTGCAGCGCCTCAGGATTCTGCAGTGTCACTCCTCTTCTCCCTGGCTCTCTGCAAAGTGAAGTCATAGGAATGGATCAGCCAACCTGACTTCTCACTACCCTGCCCAGAATCCTTTGTGAACTGAAATGAGTCATCGCTCTGAAAAAAATCCACAGCGCAGCAACGTTCCAGGTTTCTCCCTACGTCTGCGCTGGCTTCTTTGTCTTTGAAACGAAGTGCCTCTGCTACTGGAACAGTGCCCAGCTGCACTGTACAGGATAACAAGCCAGCCTTCTCGTTAAGTGGACAAGAAAGCTATTTACATGCATTAGCAAAGCCAAGTTAAAGCTTTAACTCCATAGTCAAGACAAAAAAATTTACCCCTAACATATCTTTCTGATGTAATACACAACACCCCAGTGCACAAAACCACAAATGCACAGACAGACATACATGCACACACACACTTAAGAGCAGTATTTTCTGAAATTATTCCCTATTTACCATGACACTTACCAGTTTTTACTCTATTGATTAAAAAGAAAGATTTACTCTCCTTTGTCAGTCCTGAAGAATGCTGCAGACCTGCAAGTAAACCAGCTCTGCTGTGCACTGGATCAAAGTTGCGCTGCTGCAAACCATTTATCAAAAAATTAGAAGCAGTGGACAAGTTCGTACAAGCTCATTTTTCATCATTCCATTCACCATTTCGGCTCACAACAAAGTGAGCCCTGAAACCATGCCAGACAGAAAATGTCAAACTGCTCCAAGTGCCGAGAGCCAGCAGAGCTGCTTCAGCTTCTGCTGCTACTGACAAAGAAGGTAATGCTCAGAACGAGGTCACTGTGTCAGGATCTCACTCCCTGTGCTAGGTTTTCCTTTGCTTGGTGAGCATATGCTAAACTAAAGCATCAGGAAAACAGAGAATATGAGGTATAAATAGTGTGTGATGAGAGACAGATGCTGCTGTTGCGGAGAAATGTTTTCAGTTGGTTGGGGATTTTCTTTTAAGAGAAGGAAACATTCAGAATTGCCTTTACTGCAAAAGAACTATTTCTGGTCATGATCTAATCATCAAAATGAGAATACTGATATGCAGAAATGGAGGGGCAAACAAAAAAAAGGAGTTCTGCCAAAGCACTTCTTTAAAGGTTCCTGTATCCTAAGCACTCCAAAATAGTTTGAAGTATAGTAGGCACATAATCCATAAAATCCTGAAACACAGCACTTTTAAGACTCACCTGGGCTGTGCTGGAAAAGGTAGGTCTCAGATGCTCCCCTAAATAAACACACCAAGTGTTCAGGACTGAGTGCAATACAAAGGTCCCCACCTCCCTACGCTGCAAGCCCTAGCATTACAATTCCTGTGGCAGTGAAAGAGTCAAACCTAGGCTAAAATAGGTCTATATAGGTGTTTCAAGAGGACGAGTAAATAGATGGGTTACAAAACTAACAAGCATCACTTTTGTTTACAGGTTTATAGCAATTGTTATGCAGCAAAACTGTATTATAAACAGGCTAATTTACAAGTGCAAGGTAAGCTGAGTGCTTTGCTACACCTGTAAGTTACACAGTAGCCGAGAATTCAACGTTAAAAGCTGGGTTTCTGTAATAGGTGCAGTTCATCAATTACTGTGTTCCCTAATAGGCCTCATTCCAGGAAACCTTGCTTCAGCTTTATAGGAGTTTTGCCTTCCCTGGGGCTGCAGGATCAGCCACAAAGCCTCTAATGAATCCAACTTGGCATTTGCAATGTTTGGGTCCCCCAGGATCATCCTGCAGAAACTCCGGTGGTTTGTCTGCTAAGCCCACACCCACTTTACAGCAACAGAACTCCTTCCAAGAAGACAAAATTCTGTAGGCTTAAAAGTGAATTACAATAGGGACCTACTGGAAGAAAAGAAAATGAGAGCTCCAATCTGCTTTTCCTTTTCATGAGACAGCTAAATAGCTGGGCTTGTGCGTGCAGTACTGTTTTCATGCATATGCAAGAGTTCTTGCAGCTGTAGTCACACTACTATCACCAATGTTAAAATAGTGGCAGAAAAAGGTAAAGGTACTACCACAATCCCAATACCCCTTTAATCTTTAACAAATTTCTCTAGCACTTGAATGCGAGTTACATACTTAGGATCAGCTTGATTACTCTGAATAGACTTATACAACTGCAAGATTTTAAAGTGAGACAATTCCTGTTGCATGAGTGATGCCCAAGAGACACGTACGATGCACTGAGTGTGCACACACACCCAGGAATGCCTCTCCTCAAATTCATCGGCTCACAGCACCACTACACAGCCCTTTCATCACTATTAAGAACAGCAAGAAGTGCCTCATACCTCAAGCATAACAGAGAGCTAAAGTGAGAGAGCAGTAGTGAAACGTAAATGAGAATGTTTAGAAGAGTCAATGGATAAACCAGTGCTGCCATCATCAGTGATGTTACTGCAGCATGACCTCACAGGAGGAAAGCCTAGCCAAAATACCACATGCACTTCCCAGTCAAGGCAGCTACTTTGTTCCTCCATCCCATACCTCCCCCCAGCATGACAGAAATTGGTGTTGAAATAAGAGCTGCGTTACTGACAGTGTACAGCATTAATACACCATATACATCTCTCTGTGTAACGTGTACACGTGCATCCAAATAGACCAGCACAGAAGACAATGTAGCCTGAGATCAATATCTATCATACACTGAGAAAGCAGGTGATGTAAAGATCCCATTTTATTCCTTGGCACATGCATTGCGTTGGGGTCAAACACAGACTGTTTTGTCGAACTCCACATTAGCTTGCCTACATCCTGAGCCCTCCAGAGACAGGGCCTCAGATTCTCGTCCTTTGCCACTGTCCTTTCACCATCACCAGAGGGAAACTCAAGAGGAGAAAAGTAATATGCTCAAACAGGGGGCAGAGAACAAAAAGGGTTAAAAAAGAACACCACCAGAAGATGCCAAGAAGGTTATCAAGTGCATGAGAAAATTCAGATTCACTCGTACCAATTTCAGTGGATCCTGAATTTTGGAGGCTAAAATCAGCCATCAGCACTCAGCACTCGGAGTCTGCAGCGCAGAGACAGACTACAGTCATCTACCGTTATGATTACTTCTACAAGAACCAACATCACAAAGTACAAAGCATCCACACACTGGACTGGGAATGCAATCCATGAACCCTGCGGCCCCAGAAGAAACCAGACTAAAATATCATAAAGATACAATCTTACACTTACATTTCTTTAATATATCTCTTCATACTAAAAATTGTGATATATTGGTGCTCCATTAATAACATCTTACTTGCAGTATGCTAACAAGTTCCACTTGGCTACCTAAACAAATCTCCCGGTTAAGAAATCACTTAGGAAAACACAAAAGAAAAAATGATCAGGGTATTAAATTCAGCAATATCCCAACAAGTAATGCCCATCTGGTTTTGTGCTAATGTTGTCTAGGAGCTTAAATACCCCTCCTTTTTCTTTCCTCCTGCTGCTTATACCCCAATGTACTTGCAGAGAATGTACCTCCCCTCCTTCAAATCTCATTCCATTGGTTTTAAAACAGGTACGCTCTTTTAGTGTTCTTTTGATGTCTACCCCTTCTGTCCCTTTAATCTTTTTAGGGGACTCTTCTATATTTACTCTAACTTATGTAACTTTTAAATAAAAAGAAACAACCAGAATTCTGCACCATATCCTAGCACTCCAGCTAACCTCTCACCTACCTCAGGCGTGAGGAAATTGGAATTTCCATACATATATAGTAAGAATGAAACCTGGGGGCTTTTCCACAGCTGGACTACATTGGTGGTTCACTGTCGCCCACAACTGAACAACTGGTTCCAGATATCTTTTTTCTGCTCCTTGAAAATAACGAGTTTGAAGCAACTGTTCCTGGGTTTGCCTCCCAAGACTATGATCTTGCCCGTTACGCTTTAACAGCTCACTCTGTGGATATGATTAAGGATCTTTTACCATTCAATTATTCTTATTTGTAATCCATTTTTAAAGCATGTCCACTTTATCACAAACCAAAGAGTCACAAAAAGTAAAATGAAAAACAAACAATACTTTAGACATTACCTAATGCAGGACAGAACCATAAACCCATGCCACATTTGCTAATACAACCACCCAGCGAACAGCATTTCAGTGAAGCCATCAAGACTTAACAGGAAAACCAAAGCAATTCACAAAATTCCCTCCCCCAAAAGCCCAGTAGGTAGACCAATTTCCTTTTTAAAATGTGACTACTAAAAGAGGCTTCTTTAAATTATAGCTCACTGGAAAGTATGTGATATTTTAAGCCACACAGAATTCTCTAACAGATTTTGTAGCTAGGACCATAGGATGGGAGGGAAGGTTGGTTTTTTTGTTGTTGTTGTTTGTTTTTTTTTTTTCCCTTCCATAGAAACCTGTTACTATTACATTATTTTGATTAATGTTAAAGCTATATTGTCATTGACCACACCACCACCCCACCCCCTCAAAAACAAAGCCTGCCTGTTTTCTTGGCAGCAAACAATAAATGCAAAGAAAGACAGAAGCATTAAAAAAAAATTCTCACACTGGAGGAGATTTGGCAAGAAAGAGTGAGCACATGAGAAACAAAAGGAAAAAAACCCCACAATGTTAACAATGATAAACCTAGATGTCTTCTTACAGGCAGAGAAAAATATTCCTTTTCAAATGCTCCTGAAAGCATAGAACATGGTTGTTGAAACATAAACAGCCAGTCTTAGCTACATGTTCTTCACTATACTCTTCAGTTTAGCCAGAATGCATTCCCAGTGTGGCTGGGGATGCTGCAGCAAGTATTCAGCTAGAGTCTAGTCAACAGCTTAAATTCTTGAAGGGTGAAGGACTGATTAGCAATACACCCAATGACACAGTGATCCCTCTCTCATTTATACTGGCTGCTGTAAACACGGAAGGATTTTCATCCCAAAGATGATACTGCAGTGGTTACAGCTTTTCAAGCAAATAGCTATGACTGGCAGACAACTTCAGGTTAAAATAAGAACCTGCAACACTGAACACAAGTCCCATGGTACTGCAGCAGCCTTTAACAGCCCAGTTTTTCCTGGCTAGGAGAGAACTGATGAAAAGGCCACGCATGGAATCAATTAAAATAGTGCCAAAGTGGTTTTAAGAAGAAAAGGTTAGACATTCCAGAGACCGAGCAGTTGAGAGTTTACTGGGTCATTTTATCCCTGTGGTGGAAAGCAGAGTTTTCACTATGGCTGGAGTACATATAAGATGTACTTTAATGCCTATAAAATCTAAGTATCTTACATCCTAATACATGAAATAGCTATACTAGGATATTTCGCTCCTATGCTTTACCTGTGTGGGGTAGACACAATGTCCTTTGTTTGCCACAGTGGCTCAAAATACTTTCAAGTTCTGTCCTTTGGTCTTCCTTGTGTAGGGATCAGCTGTGAGGATGGGAACACCAGGAAACGCCATGGCGCAACAGCTCAGCAGCTCACCAAATCTGCTGCCTCTCTCATGCCGGTCAAGCACTGTAAGAGGGAGCACTAGAAAACCAACTTCACCCATTGCCACTACTGCATACTGCATCTTCAAGTGAAATACCCTTGTCCCAGACTGGAAGAGTTCTTTTGAGATCCTTAAGGAGTAGCAGAGTTCCATTTTTTCCTCCCTTTCTCTACTATGACTATCAGCAAAAGCAGCAATCAAAAACTACCTCATCGAGTAAATGATAGTACCTGAAACCAGGGGGTTCCACAATTATATAACGGACTTGATTAAATGTCTCCTCCTGTCCGTTTCACACAGTGTTTGCTGCTTAATTTTATGGAGCACTTATTTTATTACACGAAGCAGGAAAACAAAACTTGCGACAGGCATTTTACTACTATTACAACAGTAACGTGTCTCAACCTCCTCTTTTAACGTGAGTTAAGAAAATATTATCTTACTATGGCATAAAATGTCATCCGGGGCTTGGATTTAGACATCCCCTATGCTCTGATATCACTATTTTTTTAATATGATTTCTCTCTCTCTGTCCAGTGCTTACCACATTTGTTCAAGAAAGTATCCCAAATCTTCAGGCATCTGAAGATCTCCCCATACATGAGCCATAAAGCAAAACATGGTATCCAAAACAAGGATGAAAGTATCAATTTCACAGACAGAGCTGTCTAGAATGACTTCGTACATATCTCCCAATTTGAAATCTTACATTTAGACTTTTAATTACTACCTCCCCACTCATCTAACATGTTCCACTGACTCCAGCAATGTGCAGAACATGCTCCAAAAAAAATTATGAAACCTAACGTATTTTTTCATGATTTTTTCACAGCATGTTTTTTTTCAGCATGTTACTATTTTGCAGAATTGCTCAGCTGTTTTACTCAGCTGTCACTAGTGCCTTCTGAAGTCCTCCTCATCAGTCTTAATGAATCTGAACAACTGTGATGTGATAGGTTACCACTTCATTATCCATTCCATCCTTCACATTTCTAATATAGCTATTAAAACCCAAACATTTGGTATTGACCCCTGATGCACAGAACACTGTTAACCCTTTCCAGAGACCAGAACTGACAGTTTTTTGTTTGGTTTTTTTTTTTTTTTTCATCTGTATTCTAAACTGAGCTCAACAAGACTTTTCTGTTGGACTTTCACCAAGCATTTATAAAGCACTAGAGCATGCAAAAGTCCTTGTGCTCCCCAAGTGTCACTGTGACCCACTTTTCTGAAAGATGAGAGCACATAAAAATAGTTGTGTCTTTGCCCTCTTATGCAGTATAGGGACCTGAACTGGGATACCAAAACTAGATTCCTGAGACTATCTCAGTAGTTGATGATTTAAACTTACATTGAACTAAACCAAAAGGCTAGCAAAAGGAGAGATTTGGGATAATTTATTGAACAAATGTGGTAACCACTGGACAGAGAGAAAAATCACATATTAAAAAATACTGAGATCAAAACATTGGGGATGTATAAATCCAAGCCCCGAATGACATTTTATGCCACAGTAAGATAGTATTTTCTTAACACGTTATAACAACAAAGAAAGTCCCTATCTTGTCATTACATTGTCATTCCTTATTCTCAACTGTAAGTGAAAAGGTCTTACAGTTAGTGCCATATTCTTTCAACAAGCTACCCTGAGGGCAGGACTTCAACTCACTCACCCAGATCTTGTGGACCCAAGGGTACATGATTCTTATTTAGAAGGGTAGAAATCGTCCCTGTCAGAGCTGGAGCTTTAGAAGGCTCTCTGCTTCAACAGCATTTCTGATCATCACTAAACATGGGCATGCATGTTGCGAAGGGGGTGCTGCATGTCCCTCTCCTCCCCTGGCCACCTCCTTTGGAAGCCTGGAACTGCTGTGCAGACCAGCCCTTGGAAACACCTACAGGGGATGTATGTAGCCCTAAAAGCATGTTTTAAAAACTCTTCTGTTCCTAATGCCTGTTTAGTAGCTACCAGTTTTAGTCTTGAAGAGCTGATGCAGAGGCTACTTCAAGGAAAACCTAGGCTAGAAACATTGAATTAGCAGCAGCAGAAGATTGGAGAGAAAAAGCAAAAAACAATATAGGTAAGTAAAAACCACAAGAAAGGTTAAAAGGAAATGTGAGAAAATAAGATTATTTTTGTCTGATTCTTAAAGCAGGCAATGCAGCATATGTGATGCTAATGATGAAAGATGACTTGTTAAAAGAATCCAAATGCTTAGCAGGGCTAAACGGAAGCAGGAATAACAACCAAATGGTAAGAAATAAAATTAGTACCTCCAGCTGTAGGAAGGCTGGGAAAATATAAGGGTCTACAGGATTGCTGAAATAAGCAAAGTGGAAAAGGCTGCATGTATCAGTGAAGCAATAAGTGAACAAAAGGACAGTTGTTTGGTGAAGGCCAATCTGCATGTGCTCTGCATCCATTTACTGCTCGCCTTTGTTTTGTCTTCTAGGCTGACCTTCACCCTGCGTCATACAAAGAATTCAATGAAAGCCTCCGTTCAAAGTCTCAGTTAAAAGCCTGAAAGAACAAACTATCCTGAGCCGCAGCCCAAAGCCTGAGCCCAAGTGCCAATGACCCAGCAGAGGGAGCATCCCAAGCAGCTAGGGCATGAGCCAGAGTGCCCAGCTTTGGCCAAGGGAACCTGCATCCTACAGTGGCTCTGAATGAGCCCTCACAGTGTTTGGAACAGGCAGAAAAGCCAGAAGAATCATTTAGCTTATTCTCCAAAGGGTTGCTCCTAAGCTCCTATGATGACAGATCAAAGCTTGGAGAAGGATGGGAGCTTACAGACCAGTAAAGAAAGTTGAGAGTCAATCAGTAGTGTTCATGTTAGTAAGGCACACATGCAACATCACTCCACCAAGGGAACATGCTAATGGTTTGGGCAGCTCACACCACAACATGTGAAAGCAGTTAAGCACGTCATCACCAATGCTGTCTTTGGAAGTGCTCTGCTGCTTCATGGGAAACTCTTCAAAACACATATGCATGTGCAGTTTCATGGAAAGGTGTAATCCACAACAACTTGAAAATGTGAGGCTGCCCAAAGTGCATCCTGTGTGCCATGTGTCATCTGCAAAGACTCTGCATGAGGCTTGTGGGTTTGGTTTTTTTTCCTGTAAATTGTGGCATTTTATTTTAATTCTGATACTACATTTAATTCAAGTATTGCAATATAGACTTGTTACGCAGCACCCAGTTTGGTACACTCTGAACACAATTTGGGGAACATTTGTGTAACAGGAATAAGGTGGAAAGTGACCTCAGGGCTTTGGCCTAGAAGACTATAATTTACTGCCAGAATTATCTTGGTGTCATTATACCTATGTAAATCCCCATTTATTCTGGAAGAAGAGCTTTTTCTTAACCTGATTTAGTTTATACAACTTCCAGAAGTTGTATTAATGGGTACAGCTGAACATGCATAATCCTTCTAGATTCCTCTGTGTGACCTTGCATATCACATGTAAAAAAAAAGTGAAAATTAAAAATGGAATCATCAATAACAAAAATAAAATATAAACTTTATTAGAGGCAAGAACGTGTCTTCCTGTTGTTCAATCATATGCTCCCTAATGTATTCAAAATGTCTATGTTACAACAAAAGAATTACTCTTTTATTAATCTTTTTTTCCTGGGTTCTGACAGCTTTACTCCTGAGGAGTAGATAACCACTGACACTTTGAGTTTCAAGTACTATTTCTCTAAAAACTTGCTGTTATGGTCAGACAGGGATATTAAAGGAGACAAATTTGGTTCCTACTGCCATATGTTGTTTCTAACAGTCACAGCTTGAGTTTCAACACTAATGTAGATTTGCACTTCTCTGTTATCTCCATTGAGTGCTGCTGTACTCTTGATACTTCTGAAAATCAGGACAGTTACTTAGGAGCCTAATCTTAGGCAC
Organism: Megaceryle torquata; assembly: GCA_024611175.1. Classification (NCBI taxonomy): domain Eukaryota; kingdom Metazoa; phylum Chordata; class Aves; order Coraciiformes; family Cerylidae; genus Megaceryle; species Megaceryle torquata. Next base: position 52,108 of record JANIJG010006761.1, read on the forward strand.
TCATTTCTGGAATCTGGTATAAAAATGCAGAGTTGAACATGAAAAGAATCCATGCACCTAATCTATTCAGGAGTATCTGAAAGTCTGGGAGAAAAGGCATAAAGTTCTACATCTCCTGCCTATTTCCATTTATAGTTAAGAGCCTAAGTCTACTTCAGGGTGTAAAGGCTTGAATGTGATTAACATGTCTTTTGCCTTGCTCCTGACAAACTTTTTTCAATGGAATTTTTAATTGGTGTTTCCAAGAAAAGTATTGCGTTTGCAAAATTACATTTTTAAAATTAAGAAAAGGAAAATAGGAATACAGAGTAAGGAGTTCTTGGCTTCAGAGAAAACAACCCCAGTCATTTCCTCGTGGTATCTCTGGAGACTTAGGATGCAAAAGCCTTGTACGCCTTCCCAGTGACATTTTCCTCCTGATAACAATTTCTTTCAACAATCACTAGAAATTTTCCCTTCATACACAGCCTATGAACTGTACCATTCAACATCTACACACGCAGCCATCATGCAAGCCTGTTTGCTAGACACAGCTCTTTAGGAAGCACTTGCAGAATACCAGAAGTACACAATCTCTCTCCCTCAGGACCCCAGTGAGTGGCCCATCTCCAACTATGGCTTCCACCAACAGTGAAGTCACAGTGCTGGCTTCGTGATATCACAGCATTCTCCGTAGCAACAGCTCATGAGGTCACAAATAAAGGATTATCACTTTGCTGCAGGATTAAGGGAACTAAGAAGCTGGTTTACCCTAAAGGTTTACCCTAAGAAGGGTTTACTTCAAATAATGGGAATTAGGAGAATGCTGAAAATAAATGGGTTGCAAATTGTCTTTGTCTGGCATGCACTCTGTATTCAGTAATACTGTAAAGTAAGATACTGCTTTCTTTAACAGCTCCCAAATAACTGAGTAAACTGGAAGCAGCCTACTTGAGCTACTACATGGGAGATGAATCCTGAGACAACTTCTGTATCTTTTGACTCCTCAGTCATTTGATTTCTCAAGTGCAAACAGCAGTCAGATCATTCTTCTCAAACTGTCCGTTGAACAGTTAAGTTTATCCACAGGTGCTCAAAGCTGGAAACATCTTGCCTTAGCCTACCTTACTGTTGAAGCAAGGATTTGTGAAGATGATTCCAAACCTGGAGCCTATGTTCTTAAGAAACACTGAAAGAAAAAAAATATGCATTCTATGCATACTTCTTTCAAATGCAAGAAACAGCAATTATTTAGAACCTTCCCTACAAAAGGTATTTGCAGTCAGGAGAAAGTTTACTGCAAACATTATTGTTGCACTAATGATCTCATTACACTTATTGTTGAAAAAAACCTGAACCACTATCTGGTTTACTCCCCAGTGAATACACTGTTTAAAACTATTGTAAAATACTGAATTCTAAAACCTGTTTGAGACTCTTATAAAACCTTTATCTCCCTACTTCTCCCCCATGGAGTAAATCAAGGCTAGCACAAATACTATCGTGTGATGAATTTTGCTTCCTGGTTCCTCACAGAACCACAGAGGTTTCCATGCAACTACCCAGAGTGCAAATTAAAAGTTATTTTGGTTTCAGCCGTTAAAGGGACTTATAGTCTATGGCGGGAGGCGATGAACGAAGTGAATGGTGATACCAGGTGAGAAGAGACTCACTACATTATTCACAGAAATCCTATGCCTCAATGCATGCTGACATACATGACGCTTTTCCCCATATTTTTAAAGTCATTGCCCACTTTTCCAGATGCCTGGCAACTCACCCTGCCTGATGTCTGCAAACTAGCTACTGCATGCACATAGCCTCACCTCAGCAGGTCCGACACATCAGGCGTACTCCGCATGCATAATTTATCTGTCCGGGACTGCCCCAGATTTTAAGATTTAAAAATTCTGAAACAATCTGGTTTGTAATTTGCAACCCAGACTGTGATGCAACCATAAAGCAGCTGCGCCCCATGAGAGCATCTTGCAGCTTCAGGAAAATATTGAGGGCTTACTTGGAGCTTACTGGAGCTGAAAGGAAAAAATTCCATCATTACGCACATAGGCACTAGTACCAAATTCCATTCCAGGACAACGTTGTGACAGTTGATTGAGACTTCACCTGGAGCCTCAGCCACAAGCCCGGAAAACGACGAACTTTTATTTTGCAGTTGGATGACTGTTAAAAACATTGAGAATAAATAACACAGAGAGACCGATGAGACGTTTTACAGCGTTTTAAATATGCTTTGAAAATGTGGAACCTATTTTAAACTGTTACTTGTTTCTTTGTCCTCCAGCTCTAGCAATAAAGAATCTCCAAGGAAGCGCTCAGATATACCAGATTTGCTTGCTTTGCCACGGCCCTCTAGAGCAGTCTGAAACACCGGCCAAACTCAGCCGTGCTCTCGGAGACGGCTGCCGCCGAACGAGCCGCGCGCGCAGGCCAGGCCCGGGTCAGACCCACGCTGCCTCCTCAGTCCTGCACTGAAGAGAACCGCGCGGCCTTCCCTGAAACGACAGCTTCCTAGCGGCCCGCTGCAGCTCCGCGCGCCTTCAGCCGCCAACAGGCCCCGCGCCGAGCCCTGACACAAAGGGCAAGGCACCATCCACGCTTCCCTGCCGCCAAGCGCAGCCCGCCGCACTGAACGACACACGCGCGCGGCGCTGCCGCTGCTGACGAAGCTTTTATTGCGCAGCAAAGCCGATAATCGACTCAAACGGACAAGAAACGCTCCCAGCAACCCTCGCCCCGCCCCGGCGGCCTCCAGGCGACGCGGTCTCTCACCGGCGGCCTCTCCCGGCAGCGCTGAGGCGCGGCCGCCCCGCCCCGCCCCCTCTACCCATCCCCCGGCATGCTCCGCGCGGGGCACGGGTGCCTGTCGCCATGGCAACGCGTGCCGGCAACGTGCGCGGCCCGGGCGCCACAGCTCCCTTACCAAACCGTGACATGTCCCAGGGCCCCCACATCGAGTTAGAAAAGCAGCATTCGCATGGTTCGAAGACGCGACATTACCCCACCTTTGCCCCTACGCGGTTTCACATTTTCAACCAAAACGAGGGGGTTGGCGCTTTCGTTCAACGAAGGCCACCCGCACCCCCGCCTTTTTGAATGGGGGGGAACAGTAATCCCAGGACACACTTCTGGGTGCTGCTGCCTCCTCAGGAACTGGCGGGGCCCCAGCCAGATGGGAGCACAGAAACCAAAATAACAACCGTTTTTTGTTGATTGGTTTCTTTGGGCTTAGGGATGTGGGGATTCTTAATGGTTTTCACTGGAAGTTAGGGATTTTAAATGGTGGTGAAGCAGTCAAGTATTTTATGCAAATTCTTAACACAGCTTCATAATTGATACCAAGGTTTGTTGGGTTTTTTTTTTAAGTTTAAAAAAGTAAAACAAAAGGAACAGAGCAAAATACTCCCATATAGCTACTGCTGAGATTGGAGAGAAACAGGCCAATTTCCCACTCTTTTTTACAATAACTTATTGTCTAAAAAGACAGTCATGAAGGGAAATGTTTTTGCACAAGAAGGGCAGAAGAACCTGCTACCTCTACCTTAAATAAATGCACGTGCTTTATAAAAAGTGACCAGCACACACACTGAAAATTAAAACTGTAGAGAAAATCAGAAAGCTAAACCAAACTACATCCTTTACATCTCTTGGTTCTGCTTATAAAATACTGTCGGACTATACAGTCTTAAAAAAAACCAAAACAAAACCAACATCAAAAGGCATGAGAATTAGTTTGTAAAGGCAAAACACAAGGTAACAAAAGATGCCCACAGTGGATCCTGATGATGAATTTAACTTTGCTCTGAACCTCAGCCAAAGGCTTTTTTCACAACTGTAAATGGGCATCTTGGTTTTTAGGACTGGCACATCTCATGGTCCACAGGCATCAGCAACATGTACAGTGTAACCACACCAAGCCGATGAATGTTTAGGAGAAAGCTAAAACAGTGTTTGTGTCACTGTAACTCAGTGTTTGAGACGCTGCTGATGCAAGCCCTGGCAAGCTATGGGAGGTCTGCAGCATGCTGTGGTCAAGAATCAGCACCATGACCTCATCCTCTCCTCCAGTGCTCAGGCATAAGGAAAGTTGAGATTGGTCTAGCAGCCAATTAACCACTGATTCAACCTGAATTTCAGTGTTATTCCCTTTATGAGCTCACTCATCATTTGAATTACTTAAGGAAGCTGCACAAATGCTTTTATTCCAGACTTTGACAAGCAACTCATTACTGGAGCCAGCTAACTTGAAAGAAATGGAAACTTTCCGCTTGAGCAATAGAAAAGAAGATCAAGAAGGTAACACAGCAGAGTAATACCAATTTAGAAGGTAACTGCCACCTCTCTAAGCAAGACAGAACTGCTGCATGGCAGCACAAGTCCTAGGATCTCTCTTGCCCTGCAACTTACACACTGGAAATGCACACACAATCCACAAGACCACTGGCACAGCCCTTTCATACTGAACAAATAGCTGACAGTGTGGAAAAAAAATAATCTAAACACAAAGCCCTCCATAAATCAAATTTCCCCATGCCAGGCAGTATAAAAAAAGCACCAGCAGGTGATTCCTATGATCATGCAGCCTCTGGCATACAAGAAATCCCGGGCCAAGGCTCAGTGTAGAAGCTACAAGCCAAGGCAGTGTAAAAGTTTTCAAGAAGTCACACCACCGCATTTTGCCCAAAGCATTTCCTTGCTTGTACACCAACTTCCCATAGCATTGCTTTGGCTTCTCTGTTTGCCATTAATCTCTCGAGCCCTTTAAATTCTGGCAATTGTCTTTACTTCACTAAGGCCACTGAAACCCATCACTTCATCTTTCTTTAGTGTTCTTTAGTGGCAACATCAGCAGCATCTGACATTTTATAAGATTGGCTCTGCCCCAAGGAGTTCACAGCCTTGTTCAGACAGAGCCAACATGTTTCCGATAAAATCTATGAGGCCATGAAAGCATGAGATCACTTCCTCCTTGTCATCTTCAGTTTTACATACTTATCAATTACTTCTATTTAAGAGGTCCCTTTTTTTTAAAAAAAAAAAAAAGGAAAAAAGGCTCATAATGATTTTTATCAGTTTTGCTATTTGGCTTTGGCACCAACCATGTACCTTCAGTTTTTAAACGTTCATGATTCCCTTGTTCCTCAAGTACAGGAGGAAGAACCTTGCAAACAAACAGAGAAGACAAGATGACTGACAATTGCTTACAGCTAAACTAGCAACCGCTCAACAAAATAGTACAATCCATAGAAGATGTGCCACAACTATTACTTTAAGGGTGATAAGCGTACAATCAAAACCCGTAATTTCTATTAGCATCTCTTGTTTGTATTTAAAGAATGAAAGGAAAAAAATCTGGTGCTCACATATTTATGCAGTATCCAAAAGCAAAGGATTCTTTAGCTTTCTCCACATAGTTTCTGTTGACTAGAAGCCTGGAATGATCTACCTACTAGCTCCACATATAGGATTTGCCCAGATACTAAAATTCAGGATCTCTGCTGGAAGCTTACAGATGTTTTTGCTCTTTTCTCCTTCGCTACTAAAAGGAAAGATTATGTCGAAGATGAAACCAGGCTAGGCACTCAACTTGTTCCAATTTCCCACCTCTCTCAAATTCAGGTTCAAAAATGTCAATCTGAACTAAACTAATAGATGATCATCAAGCAAATTAGTTACAGGAAGTATCAAATTTAAGACCCTGCACTGACCAGTAAGAACACCAGGAGGAGACCCTCAAACAGCCTGTCTGGATTCTTCCATTCACCAGGAAAAGTTCCAGGACAGCACACCTAATTCCTGCAGGCTAATTGTCAGGATTCCCTAAATGGTACCAGGAAAACAGCTTTGATTCAAAAGCAAGGGGTTGTTAAGATGACAAAAAGCTATTACAGGTGCCATTAAGTGTTGTGACTGGAACTGGAAATGGAAACGTGCCTGGGTCAGCTTCACGCAACCGATGTGGGGTAACTGCCTGACTATTCAAACAGCTTTTACAGTCTGTGTTGAACACAGCAGTTACACTGCTTGTGGTAGCAGAACTGATGAGGTCAGAGTTATCTCTGGCCTGCCTACACAAGATGAAGTCATGAATACAGCCCCTAGTACTCAGCATATCCTAGACATATGTTTGGCCCTTTTAGACTATTTATTTAGCATCTAAGCATCTGGAAAACCTCCGTGAATAGTTTATGCAAAATGGTCTCTCCCATGCCAGAAATCTTCCATTTGTAACAGAGAGATGGGGATAAACAAGCAATAAAAACCAACCAACCAAACATATCCATACTGCCCTTAAAGCACTCTTGTCAGATGCATGTATTAGAAATTATATACTCCTGTCTGTGCTTAAAACCTCACTAAGAAATCAGGTGCTTTTAATAGGCAAAACATCAAAGCTGGCAGCAGAACCAGAACCAAATTCTCTTCAACAGCTCTGGAAAAACTAAAGCTGAGCTGTATGCTCAAAAAATCAGCTCATAGCACTCAATCCTTGTTGAGCCATACTGCCAATAGGTGTGTTTAGGTAAGCCTCAAAATGACCAAACCATCCCAGCCTGACCTACAGATGAAAGTAAAGTAATTGCTAAATATTGCAGCTATTGTATGTTAGATCCTCTGGACTAATACTAAAAATGCTGTTGACTGGATGTCATCACTGCTCCTTCAGATGGCATGAAGGATCTGTCACCACTCTAGAGATATTTTGTGGTATTTCTCCATTGTTCATAGGAAACTGTAAGCCCTTATGCAGACAAGTCATCGTTTGCCAAAACATTCACAGATGCCTAACTGCACAACAGAGCCAACCAATCTGAAAGTTAACCCTTGCTCTCCTCACCCATCCCAGGTCAGCCAGCATTTATGGTTGATCCTCCTCCACGAGTTAGTCTAGGGTTCTAACCTAGCAGAAGGCTAGTCCTGACAAAATCACTGAGTATTTTATGCCAAACCCTGACTGGGTGCCCTGTAAGGACAGAGGAGGCCCTATCTCAGAGAAAAGCAGGAGGCAGTAGTCCACAGGCAATGCAGGTATGGAGAAGCAAGACCCCCTGTTCTAGGGGCCTCAAGTTGTATGTAAGAACTGTTCAGTTATCAAGAAACTGCATCGTAATGTGGCCACTCACCACAAAAATGACTGACACAGTCACCACCCTGACAGCAAATCCACATGACAGCTGCAATTTTCAAAGGGCTTTAAAAAGGCTTACTAAATTCTGTCTGCTGTAATGGCATTGGGGTTCTGGTCTATCAGCACTGGTTTTGTCTATAAAGGGCAAGTTTTGCAAGTTTGTCATATCCAACAGACCATTGAGACTTGAACAAAATCAGGACACAGAGCTGGAATAAACAAGGATGTAAGTAGAAAGTGCACATTCCAAGAACGTGTTTAAAAATAGTGCTATTCTGACAGAGCCGGCCCATACCCATTTTCATCACCAGGACCAAGGATCTGTTAAAAATGATCATCAGCACTAACTGACTTTTCCAAGTGATAAGGTCTATTAGATATTAGATAACAACCATTCTAATGGAAAACAATTTGCAGAAGACAGGCAGAATCCTGCATATCTCCACACACTGCTGGAGTATCTCCCCAAAACACAGATGAGACACAGCCAGAAAGAATAGCTTCATGTGAATGATGTCCCACTTTGTGGAATACAATTCCACTGATACTTTATAGAGTTGTAGAATTGTTTAGGTTGGAAGAGACCTTTAAGATCATCAAGTCCAACTGTTAACCCAGCACTGCCAGGTCATCAGAAAATTATACTGATTATATTAATTTTGAAGAGAGGGAGATATATTTTGATAAAATTCAGAACTTCATGCAGGAATGCAGTGTTTCTTTCTCTCCTTTCACATTCATTTGTTCTGAAAGGCTGCATTAGGTAGAATAATTTAAACAGTTAAGTCTGAAACAAAACAGTCTGATCCTATCAGAATTAAGTATTTCATCTGGTCTAAAAATACTGGGTTTAATACTTTCTTCCATGTGAAATTTGACTACTTTGGATCTCTGTTTCATATCAGAAAACAATTTCCTTAGAATACGAAAACCTCCACAAAATAGAGCTTCTGCCTACTAGGCAACCATTATGTAAGCCTCAATTTTTATAACACTATTTTCAACATATATCCTTACAAGAATATCCAGTATCTCAAGCAAAACTTGAGAATCTTAACATATTAGTTGCAAATGAAAACTTTCATTCAGTCTGAGCAGGATTTGAACTTGAAGCATTTTTGCCTTGTTCTGCATCTCAATCCCTCTTTCGTTAATTTATCTCACAATTGCAATACTTGATTGATTTGCATGTGTTTATAAACGTCTATGTACAACTCAGAGTAGGAAAGCAGCGATACCATTACATCAGCCTCAACACCTGCGCCACATTGACCAAAGCAGAGAAGACAGTCTATTGTTTCTCTTTCTCATTAACATCTAACTTCCCAGGCTTACAAACTCTTTACTTCTCTGCCAGTAACAGAAATCATGCTAGCTCTGTTTGACATGTAATTTCCCCTGTGACTGTGGAGGCAAGTCTTAAAAGGGGAGAAGAAAAAAAAAAAAACAAAAAACCAAACCAGCTACAACAAAACCAGTGAAAATATCTAACAAATACTCTTACAATTTTTATAATGACATTTGCCCCAAGTGCCCATTTGTGTGGAAAATGTCTAAATTGTTCCATTTTAAAAAGTCTACGGTCCTAAGGGAGCTTTTAGAGTTATATACAAAACATTTTCATGCAGATTGAGGGAATTAAACACCTCATGCATGCAAAAAAAAAAGAAAAAGCTTAAAGAAATGTTTCAACAATAAAGCATGAATATTTTAAGTTCAAGACAGAGATTTCGTCCATTACACTCACAGAGAAAACAAAATGAAAATAAATGGAAACAGCTGATAAACTACAGAATGTATTATTTCCAAAGACTTAGCATCTAATGTAAATGACTGTCACAATAATTCTTGCTATCTAAAATGTAAACCTTAAAACTCACCTTATTTTGCACCATGGAAGTTTACCACTCTTTGTGCTAAGCTATGTGCTTAAGCAAAACAGACAGTAGGGATCTGAGACAGCCAGTTCTGGGGGAGAAGCTTACCATGTGTCACATGGAAAATCAATCAATCAATCAGACAGGAACAGAGACCAAGATTGCTAGCCTTGACAGCAGTGGAGTAGCAGCGCAGCCTTCAAACAGGAACAGCAGGGACAATATCTGGCTTTAAAATGGATCTAGAGCTACTTGTGGAAAAAGTTTAACAGTCACCTGCAGCAGTAGTGAGAGATGGGACTCAAAGATCCCAAATGCATCTGTCTTCAGATTCTGGCTCCTACCAGAAGGCAGCTGTGGGAACGGTGTTAGCTGGAGAAGCATCCGAATACCTGGAAGATGGACTACAAAGGAGCAAGCATTAAGACAAACCCCTGAAGGGCAGCGGGACTGCTTTGGAAAGGTTTATTTTTAATTTCAAATCTTGATTCTGAAGTGATAAAGACAAGCCTGAAGCAAAGGAACCAGGACGGCGATGTTGTCTAGAGCATGACTTCATCCTCCTAACTTTGCAAGTTGCTTATCACCTCAGAAGGACACTGTCAAGCTTAGCAGCCCAGGCTTGCTGCTGGAAGAATGTGGAGCTAGCAGGGATTTTCAGGTCAGGCTGTGACTTGGTACAAGGCTGCAGATTAAGCAACTTGAGTGAGGCGGAAGTCTCAGGAGCAGACAAATTGCTCCTGGGAATAAGATTTGGAGTGCCTAACCAAGCATTTCTGTAGCAAAGGACCGACAGCACTGCTGCTTGTTCCTACTTTGATGTTCAAGGGATTGCTTTCTGCAAGTGAACGAATCATGCTAAGAAAACATTCTGTGTCACCAATTTCTAACGCATACGAAAATACTCCGGAAAAACAAGTTTTGGTTGCTGCATGGCAAAAACTCCAAGACTGTTTTAAAGATCTGCTGTAATTTTTGCCTTAAAGCTCATCAACATTCAAAGACCATGAAAAGCTGTCGTTTTCTCACTGCTAGTAAACATATCAAATACCAATAATAAACCAGCACTGTGAAAAAGGGATCTAACTGGTGGACAGGTTCTTGAAACCTGGACACAACATTCAGGCATTTGTCATCTCTGTGGTCAAGACTACAGATTATTTGCAAGTCTTTCCACTGGTTCTTATTGGAGCCCAGATCCTTAACAGCATCATTTAATATTAATTATCTATTACCAAGATGTAAACTAGACAGTCCTATGACATTCTTATTGCCTCTCACAAAGATAAGCACCTAACACCCGCTATTTTACATGGAAATTTAATGACAGTGTCTCACAAAACAAGGTAGACATACCACTGGGAATGACCCCATGCCTCTGTTGTATTGGTTGCATCATTCTTGTAACAGTGAGGGCTATTCATTAACCAACTCTTAGCTGAAAAAAAATAAAATGTCCATCAAAAAGTAGCACCAACTTTTTGAAAGTGCAATAAACTAAGACACAGCTAAACATAGAGGCAGAAAAGGATTTTAGCTAGAAACTTCATCCTGAATGTCTGCTTTAAGAGCATCTTATACCTTGTAGAGAGATGACACAAAAATCCAGGTAGATTCATGGATGAAGCCATGCAGCCTTTTCAGTAGGGAATTTCTTATCTTAGGAGTTAGTTTTGTGCCGCCTTCTATTACAATCCCAAAGGAAGCACACAAAACTGTATGCGTGAAAGTGATTTAAAACATGTTTCTAATTATGCTTGAATGAGGAGTTGCTTGTGGAGTTATTCTCACAAACTATTTCCGTTTGTTAAAGCCACTATTCCGATTTTCAGACTACTCCCCCTGAACTTCCTTAAAAAGAAAAAAACCCCAAACATACAAAAAGACAGAACAATTTAAATGTTTTGATGTGACAAATGCCAGGCTCCAAAACACATAAATGTGCTTGAACAATGCACTTAAGACTCTCATCCCAATACCTAACCTCTTCAAATAAACCTCCTTAGCTCCTTCAAATGCAAGCACTTTAAACCTACAAACACGGAAAGAACTTTCTAGCTCTGGTAAGAAGATAATGAATCACAAAGTTAACTTTTTTGCTTTCAAGACAACTCTCAGTCGTTGCTTCAGTGATTTTGCTTTCAGTCTCACCCTGTCCCAATCCTGGTTAGGTTTTGCTCCAGAACACACACAGAGATCAGAAAGGCTTTGCTTCAGATTCAGAAGGAAGATAAAAAGTATGGGTGATTAGAAGTGTACTCTATCCTGCCTAAAAAGGGGGGCGGGGGGGGGGGCGGATGGTGGAGAGGGGAAGCAATAGAGCATATGTGGGAAAATAAGAAAGAGGAAATGCTCTTCCAGAATAAGATCGGAGATAAAGAAAGGGAGGGGAGGGAACAGAGAGATATCTAAAGAATTCCAAAAAAAAAAAAAAAGAGACAAACTGGCAGTTTTAAATTCCTGAGAGAAAAACCATCTCTAGCATTAGGGAAATTGATGTGGGTGGGTTTTTTTTTATTATTATTATTTTTATTTTAAGCTAGAAAACACCAAAAAGATTTAAAGGAGAAAATGAGAGATACACCTATCGTGATGATGATGTTCCCAGTAGAGATGCTGACACCACCTGTTATGAAAACCTGGCATTTAAAGAGGAAGGTGTCCAGAAAATGCTTTTTCCTCCACAGAAAAACTGGACAAATCTACAATCAGGGGGCACCTATAAGTAGCAAACAACACCAGCACAATGGTACTGTTGGCTACCCAGACCAAAGAGACAGAACTAGCAAGCTCTTTACTCGACCACAGGAAATGAAGGGGTGGCCCTTTGCGGATGACATATGAAAACCACAGCAGAAGCCCTAGGCTATCCCACACCACTCAACAGACTGAGCATCCTGAAGCATTTTCCAAGGATCTATTTGGATACAGGCCTGGCCTGATGGACTGGGGACGGCGAGACTGGAAGTGGGGCGGAATGCACAGCCTCCAAGTGCTGCTTAGGACTTCCAATCACGGGACAGCCTGATGCAGAGTAAGGCTTCCTACCCAGGTTACTACAGAATTCAGGACACCTTCCAGGCAGCAGCACAACCTACTATCCAAAACTGATTAAAAAAAAAAAAATCTTTTCTGGGGTTTTGTTGTTGTTTGGGGGGGATATTGTTTTTTTCTTTCTTGGCTCACTCTCTATTCTCAGGATTTAATTAAGGTTCAAAGTGAAGAAAGAAGGGGAACAAGCTGTGTCAGCAATTAGCTCAACATCCTGTTAATATCCACCCATAATCTCTCCCAGTCTAGGCGTGTATCACCTGAGAACTCTTCATAAAGAAGTAGCTCAATACAGTTTATGAGACCCCAGGTAGATTAATTTTTCCAGTGGTTGCCTCCATGGGTTACCAATCTCCATTTATCATTATACATTTAGTTACACAGGCAACAAATAATGTCTCCTGTGAATACATAACCAGGTATTCACCTCCACGAAACCTATCCTCCTCACAGCAGGGCTTGTACACCCAACGTGAGGAATATAAGCTTAGTTAGAAAGGCTTGTGCCTTGTTTTCCCATGCACTAGGACATCCTTTATTTTACATATTCAAAGCACAATATAACTGAGTACAAGCAGCTAGAATGACCTCGAGTTTTTTTATTTTTTCCCTTCCAGTTCTTTCGCTTGTTAACAAACTGGGTCAGTTTCAGAGTCTATGGGAGTCAATGCTCAGAAAAGAAAGAAAAAATCAGCAAGTTACAGTTACAGCTTTTAACGAGTTCTCAAAGTTCCTTAAAATCCCATAAAACAAGTATCACATCCTCATCACCTAGCACAGTGATGCATATTGAGTATGTGCCACAACAGCATATGCACACCATTTCCCTTACAGCACTGCTCAGCCAAGTCAAGCTGACGTGCGAGAATTGCTGTATCCCACACTGCCATTCTTTCCCCCCCTTTTCCCAGCCTCGGTGATGACAGGTAGCAGGTCTGTAACCCAGCTTTGTCTTGAACATCCCCCGGGCAAACAGTACTGAGCCCAGTCTTGCAGATGTCACAAAGGACTTCACTAGCCACTATGGTAAGACAGTTCTGGCCATTCTGGTAGCCACAGGGATTGGAGGCAAGCAAATCCCAATTTTGCCGCCTTTCCTTTCCCAATGGGGAAACAAAAGATTAACATCAAACCACTACAGAAAGGTGACCTAAATGCAAAAAAAAACCCCAAAAAACCCCCAACAAAAAAAACCCACAAAACACCACACGCACAAAAAATCCCAAACCAAAACAAAAAAAAAAACAACAAAAAAAAAACCCACCCAACACACACCAAACCAACCCAAACCCACCCACACCACAACA